>JAABOM020000103.1:3695935-3720473 GCA_011800125.2 Solanum clarkiae
TTTGTTGATTATTTGTGGGTGGGTGGGGGGGGGCAGATTTATATCATGAAATGAAAATAAAATAAAGAAAATTAGTAATTGATGTGAGAGAGAAAAAGATTCTTTTTTAGAGAGTAACTAGAGAATCGTGTAGGAGTTAATTGTGTGATTTGTGTCAAATCACTTCCTATTCTTTATATTTAAAGAGTAAAATAACAAATAGATTGAAGATGGCCTTAGAAAAAGAAGTGGATTATTTTTATATATTCTAAGTATTGGCTCGTTGATTTCGAAAAAATTGAATTAATTGGCTTAAGTAAAATGTTACTTTAAAATTATTTGTATGGAGGATAATTTAAACAAAGGAGCTACAGAGAGATAAAGTGAAGATGAGATATGTTAAAAGAGCGAAGACTTCATAACTAATTTTTAATATGAAATATTACTTTTTGTTCATTTTTTTCAAGAATATTTTTTCTAATATTTTAAAAAAATATTTAACAAATCAAACATTTAAAAAAAAAATCCTTTTCGTTTGGAATCCCATTATTAGGAGAGCACCAAATTGGGTTTGTTTACTGTATATGAATGTAACTAATGTGACGTGTGAGCGCATGATATAATTTCCATATAAATTAGTATTGTCCATTTCAACAAAAAGCTCGACAATAATTACTGTTTATGTTGTTGATGTGCCTTTTTTTTTTTTGTTTTGTTTTGTTGTTGTTGGAATAATTTCATTTTATTTTGAAATCAGTGATTTTGGACTACAAATTAAAATTCAATTTCAAATGGAATTTTAAATTCAAAAAAGTACTTCAACCCTATTTTTTTTCAAATCCATGTTCATGAATTACAAAAAAAAGTAACCTATCTTTTCATAATCCGCATAAAATTCAGCACTAGTATTTAGTTATCTAGTGTTTGTCCTTTCCTAAGATGGTTGGACTCGGATACGGGTGTCTACTGCAAGGGTAGATTTAGATGTCGGATCTTTCATGATCTAATTTTTAAGATTTGGAAAAATGGATCCATGTATAAATACGGGTGTAAGGATTTACTTTAAAAATAATTAAAATATTAAAATATTTAAAAATATAGTTATAAAACCTACATAATTGAGGAGAACCTTAAGAGTGACATAGAAGTTTCTATATCTAAGGTATTTCATTTTCTTCAATTTCACCTTAAGAGTGATATAGAAGTTTCTATACAAAAGAAGTAACAATAGTATACTTTTTTGTCAAGGAGTTCGGATGAACCTCTCACAAATAGGTGGCTCCACCACTGATGTATTTTTACATCATATTCTTTGGGGCTCGACCCTTCCCTGAATCTTTGAGTTCAGAATGCTTAAACTTTTTTGATATAAAAGAAGACTGACTCTATATTTCTTGTTTGTTCCACTCAGGTCTGATAGAGAGTTCCTCTATCATATCCTTGGAGAAGTTATCAAAGCTGGTGCAACAACCCTTAACATACCTGATACTGTTGGATACACTGTTCCAAGTGAATTTGGACAATTAATTGCTGACATAAAAGCCAATACTCCAGGAATTGAAAATGTTATAATATCAACACACTGCCAGAATGATCTTGGGCTTTCTACTGCCAACACTTTAGCTGTAAGTGTTCAGTTTTTTCAATACCTAATTATTATGTACAAACTTACATTATTGAAGCATGTTCAATTTCAGGGAGCTTGTGCAGGTGCAAGACAGCTAGAAGTGACCATCAATGGCATTGGTGAAAGAGCTGGAAATGCTTCTCTAGAAGAGGTGAGTGAAAGAATCTTGTGCAAAGAAAACCGAGGTTCTTATGCTACTAGAAGCAAAAGTTTAATTCCGCACTGCGAATCAATGAGAAATTTATGTTATAAAACATTATTTTCCCATCAAACTAGCTCACTGCGAAAATGCATGGTAAGAAACAAAGTCTCGTTGAAATACTGGGAAGCTTCCTAATTTTTCCGTGTGAAAACTCTTATTCTTTTTTTCCCTTTTCTCATTGATTCAACCAAAATACCTATAGGAAAATAGTAATTCTTTAGTAGTTTTACATGCATGAGTTTTGAGGTCCAAAAATGGAAGGGGGTAGGGAGTGGGTGGTAGGAAAATGAATGAAAGATTATATAGCCTATGGTGTGAATTTCAATTTATGCATTTCAAATACTAAACCAATAGAAACAACCTCCCTACGTCCTGAAATAGGAGTAAGATTTGCATACACTCTACTCTCCCGGTCCTCACTTGTTGGACTAAACTAGGTATGTTGTTTGTATTGTTGTTGCAATACCAAAACTGAGTCCCCAGATATTTCATCCATAATATCATGAATCATTACTGCCTTACCAAACTAAAATTATGCCTTCGTCCAATTTTCACACACAATACGAAAGGAATAGAAATTGTGTATTGCGTAATTCTTATTCATGAAGACGTGAACGTACAGGAGCAGGCATATTATCATTATATTCTCTGTTAGAATCAAATGAGAAAGAATTGTATTAAGAAGCTAGCTAACTTTTTATTACATAATACTGTTAAACGTTTAACTGTCCTATGTATGGTATGGGATGACTAAGAAATGAAAGATGGATACTTTTCTTCCTGTCCAGTAAATGCTTGTTTCACCTACCAATAGGATTCATACTTTTGTTACAACATAGCTTATATGGGAGACCCACTACTTCTCTATTTTGTTTCTGTTTTATTGAAGAAAAATCATAATGACAAGAAAATGCAACAAATAATGGATTGCTGTACAGCGTTTTGATGGTGATACGTGACACTTGAAAATTGACAAACTACTGACTTGTATAGGAACTCTTTGATAACTTTTTTCTGTTTGATCATTTTCTTGCGTTTAACTTCTTACCTTTCCCTTGTACTGAAATAGGTAGTAATGGCCTTAAAATGCCGCGGGGAGCAAGTACTAGGTGGCCTCTACACGGGGATTAATACACAACATATTATCCCGTCGAGCAAAATGGTATTGTAACCTAGTTGGATCCTAATCTTCTGGAGAATTAATCTAAAATCTGTTTTCTTTATGCTTTTTGCTGACCTATACTTTGCAGGTGGAGGAGTATACTGGACTACAGGTGCAGCCACATAAGGCCATTGTTGGAGCTAATGCATTTGCTCATGAAAGTGGAATCCATCAGGTCTGTGTTATTTGTTCTAATTATAGCATGGATGCACCTAGATTTAGTGTTGTAAACTTTTTCGTCATATTACTATGCTAAGCATAACATGTAGCTACTTAAGTTGAAACATCCATTTCATTAATCTACAGAAAGTATTAGGTTTTACTGCCTCTTTCTGAGGCTGTACACTTGATTCACTTGTTCCCTTCTGAAGCTCAAGTACATGTATAAATTTTTTCAAGTTTAGGACAAAAGTTTGAATCTACCCGCTCTTTCATCTCTGAAATTTTCCGTTTCCTCTTTGGCCGTCTCACTCAAAGGTGTGTGTATGTCGCAATTTTCCCTAGTTGAATTTATCAATGTATGGGTCTCCATATCCATTAGAGTTAGAAGTCAATTCAATGAATTTTTCGGCTAACTGTCAACATTTATCTTAGATTTCAATATTTTCAGCTATCATTTATATGTTTTAGGATGGAATGTTAAAACACAAGGATACCTATGAGATTATATCTCCTGAAGATATTGGGCTTAGTCGTGATAATGAAGCGGGTATTGTTCTTGGGAAACTCAGGTATGCTTCGGTTTTCCAGTCAATAATTATTTTTTTTAATGTCATACAGATCATTCAGTTTGTTTGCAAGTCTATGTTTATTGTGTTTACTTTGTATGAGAAATATTGGAGAAGAATATTATTAAATTGTCTCTACATTATTATACTATTTATACCCACTGTATTACAGTTTTTTTCTAAGTAAGATTGTATACACTATTCTTTTTCCAAGTAGGATTCTATTTCTAATCCTTTTCCAAGTAACACTTAAATATTTCTTTTACTACTGCGAGCTCCATGAACTCCATGCCTTCAGATGTGATCTTACATTTACTATTTCCTTTTAGTTGCTATCATGGAAGTTGTTCTTTTAGTACTGGAGTACTGCTTCATGAACTCCATACTATTACTATGTCAGACAGTAAATCATCCTCCACTATTACTATCAGTCCTTAGTATCTCTTTCTCTTATGTTTGAATTACAATCTCGTTGAGATTTTCTTGCTATAATTTGGTTATTATCACTGTCCTATCACACAATCACAGTGATAATCTTTACCATTCTCCCTCGTGCCATTTTCCTGTTAATTCTCATTTGCAACAGTCACTTTGAATTACATCCTTCCTTTAGGAATTAATAACATGTTGAATTTTTATTTTTTATTTTCTGCAGTGGTCGCCATGCATTGAAATCCAAAATGCTAGAGGTAAGTTGCATACCTTATGAGTTGTACATATTTCTTATGTCATAAAAAGTGGGGATCAATCATTTTAATCCTTTTCCAGCTTGGGTATGACATTGACGGAAAAGAACTAGAGGATCTCTTTTGGCGTTTTAAGTCAGTAGCCGAGAAGAAAAAGGTGAATTAAATTGTTTATATACCCGTTATTAAGCGCTCAAGTTTCTGTTTGTCCATAGTTTCTTCAGTTCATTCATGACGATTATCTGGAAATTTGTACTTCTACAAGCAGAGGAGATATTGTCGATTTATTTGTCTTCCCTACTTCTTTTCAGAAAATTACAGATGATGACTTAATAGCACTGATGTCAGATGAAGTTCTCCAGCCTCATGTTTATTGGAAGCTTGGAGATGTACAGGTAGATGAAGTTCTTCCTGTGTCTCAGCTTTTCCGGTCCTTCTGTTCCTGCTGATTCAAAATGATTTAACGTTCAATGGACAGATTACGTGTGGAAGTCTTGGCCTCTCTACGGCAACTGTGAAGCTTATAAACACTGATGGTCAAGAGCATATTGCTTGTTCTGTTGGTACAGGACCTGTTGATGCAGCTTATAAGGCAGTGGATCTCATTGTGAAGGTTTTAATACAACAGAAAACTCTCATAAAACTAATGGTCAAAAATTATGAAACATCTATTGTTCGTGTACTGCATTAATGTACTTTTCCTCATAATGCAGGTACCCATAACGCTCCTCGAATATTCCATGAATGCAGTCACAGAAGGTATCGACGCCATAGCTTCAACCAGAGTGTCAATCCGCGGTGAAGATCAGTATAATGTGACAAATGGTTCAACTGGACAGACTCTTCACCGTACATTTAGGTAAGAAATCTTCATGAAATATTATTTGCCTATCAGTTTTCCTTGCTGACTTTTTTGTTCCAGTGGAACTGGAGCGGATATGGATGTTGTTATATCTAGTGTCCGAGCTTATATTGGTGCATTGAACAAAATGTTGGGTTTTGAAAAGCTGGTCTCGCGATACAACAAACCCGAAGACAGTGTGGTGGTATAAATTCATGTTCCAGTTTCTCGTCAATTGTACACAAGTAGCTGGAAGAAGCAGCAATGATGAAAGACAAGTTTGACTAGTCTCGCATTTTCATTTTCTCTCACAGGTTGATGTACAGCTTCTCTGGGATTTTGTTATTTAACCTATTTATGGTTTAGCTGTGATTATGAATTGCTAAGTTTGGAGCTTCTCTTACAGAAAACATTTGAGGTTTCTTTCTAAAACTGTATTTTAGTTATTTTTTTAGGCAATGATATTAGCGTCAATTGGTAGGCAGGGCCAAGGCCGACAAACTTATTTTTTGTGTATATATATAATAAATATGGAAGCTCTTGAAACGACATACATGTATTGTCTCAATAGAAAAAGACAATAATCTTATTACAAAATTGTGATCCATAAATTTACAAAAGAGCACCACTTTCACTCTGTTTGAGGATTAGGGTGCAGTTACTATCCAAAGATTGTGACAAAATAACATGGGACTTCGGAAGTACTATCTTACTTGCAAACAAACAAAACAGAATTATGGAACGGTTATCAAAGATCCTGAAGGCTCAGATGCAGGATTTTGCATTTCACTACCCGATAATCTGGATTCAACACATGAACGAGCCATCCTCGTCATTGTTGCAACCTCCTTCTTGTACTGCATAGGGCAAAAATATGACATAATCAATTACATTTGCTGCAGATATATGTAAAAGCACGAAAATCTTGCAGAGGATAAAATTACCTCGTCGACAGCTCCTGCCTTAATTTTAGACTGCATAATGCACCATTTCTTGAAATGTGCACCTGTTCGAATCTCACAAGTTAGTTCACCTCTACAACAACATCATATCCCCTTCTTAATATGTTAAACGGTTGAAACTTTTAACTTCCATCTTCCTGGTCACACATATAGATATACTAAACCACAGTAATTCCAGTAACCATCATGTAACACAGCTGTATCATGCAATAACTCCCACAGGTAGAAATAAACATACCCAGTGTAATACCACAAAGTGGGAATTCACACTGATGGACTTGAATGATGATGACAACGCATATTCAGAACAATCAGCTTGGAGTACTCAAGAAATGATCCAACTGCAGCTTATGATCAAATGATCTTACAAGGTGGAACTTGGGAAGCACAAGTGAAGGCTCTAACTATTGGAAGAGGCAAACAGATTCACACCTACTTAAAATCCAAGCGTGATGGATGATAAGGGTAGTAGTCCGTCACCCATAGCCTCACGGGCTTTGGTCAAAGTGGTAAGAGCACAACACGTGATGAGTAGGTTACGCGCCTTCAAACCCTGTCGCAGGCAAAATCTTGGTACTTAGTGGAGAAGGGTAGGGGGGCGCGGCTCATTATCCACCAAATTTCGAAACATGGCCTTTGGCCCTCAGAGACTTTTAAAGTCAGTGAAAGAGTACTACAAGGTGACTAGTACCGTAACTGACAGAGAGTATTAAAAAAAATGATAAGCAAGAAATTGCTAGACGTGTAACACAAGGGTGATTAGAAAGGATGAGTACCAAAAGATGCTTCGGGGCCGTTTGGTAGAGTGTATAAAAATAATGCTAAATAGAATGTATTAATTATGCTTGCATTAATAATGATGAAATATTTTTTATGCATTGCTTGGTTTGGTGTACTAAAAATAGCATGCATTGCATAGTTTTTTTAATAAAATAATTATTTACAAAGATACCCTCCACAGATATAGTGGAAAAGATATAAAAAAAAGTTTTGAAGGACAATTGGGTCTTTATCCATACTAATGCATGCATTAAATCCCCTTGAATTACTAATACTTAGAAATTAATGGTAGTAGTAACACACACCTTAATACACTAGTTCTTGCATTGGTTATACATAGCATGAAAAAGTGTACCAATAAGGTACACTACTAATACACCTGATTAATGCATGCATTATTTTTACTAATACACTCTACCAAACGACGTCTTCGATGTTGATTAATGACACAGACTAGTTGATTTTTCAGAAAGGTAAACTCATTCCTGGTGGTGCATTTACAAACTGAACAATGTAAACAAATATTCCAGACCCTGCCTCGTCTATTTCTAGAAAGAATCTATTATAAAAAATTTACCACAGAGAATCGGTAGACCAATAACCAGAAATTCTTCTCAATGAGCAAAAGGTGACAAATGAAAAAGTGGATTAAACACTTCCAACAGAACGAGAAACCATAGCCTAGAAGAAACTTACCAACTTTTATGTCTAAAGTGCAGGATGATTCAGAAGATGCCTCTAAAGACCATCTACAGTGAACCTGATTCAATGACAAATAGAATCAGTTAAACAGACAAACAAGGGGCAAACCTACAGCAGATAAGCGATAGTATAAAGCATGTAGGGTCACCTATAAGGACCTCCATAGAATTGAAACCATAAATACTGGAAAAAGAATGACTTGATAAAAAACCCAGCAATACCTCAAAGCATGATCCAAATGGGACATCATGGGCCTGTTGTACAGTCTCAAAAACCTAAAAGAAAGGAAAATGGTAAATTAGCATAAAAAAAATTATTATAGCATAAAAGCGATCAGTAAACAAGGTGGCAGAAGGAATGGTGAGATACCAGCAGTTTCTTATCCGGTGACAAAACGGCATGCTGGTACTCTGTCATTGCTGAATCTGGGGGACACATAGGACTGTTACATATGGTTCTGAATGTAATCTCTCTCACTTGCCCGTCATACTCATCAGCAGAATGCCATGGACCTATCTATAAAAGTAAAGGCATTCAAAAGTTTAGCACGGTTAAAGCCACAGGAGTGAAGCAATTTTTATTTTCTAGCTCTAGACAGGACCAACTGAAACACACAGTAATATCTCCTTCCAAAGATATATTAAATTTTGTTAACCTAATTGCAGAAAAAGAAATGTACGCTTGTGATAGCTACTTCATATTATATTGACTTCCTCTTCTTCTTGAAGACTGAAATTTTTGTGCTTCGAAACTAATTTCGTTAACTAAAATCAGCAGCAATCGATCAAACTTTAGAAGACAAACAGGTCCAAGTCCACAAAGAACACATCAACTAAAGATAAGCAGTTGGTTTCATTCTTCTGAAAGATTACTTCTTTTTGTTCCATCCAGAGATGACTCATATTACACTTCTTAATGTTTTTATTTAGCATCACGAAGTTTTTCCTATTTCAGGGTGCAGGATACCCTTTGTTAATTCAAGAAATGTCTGCAGTATGCAGGAAAAAGTGAAAAAAGTCTAAATTCAGTTCGCTATCCACTCATATTTTAGCGACTTAAAGTTGTTTAGTAACAGTAAAATTTAAGCATTTATTCCCTGTTGATCATTGAAAACTTCAGCGTAGGACTAGGGATCAGATAAAGTGATGCCAATAATGCATCTAATTCATCAGACTTCTGAAGATAAGATTACTGAGCAAGTAATGCTTTCTTTTAGATTGTGATAGGCAACTAACTTTATGGTTAATGCTAGTAGTAAAACATCCCGCTTCACCCACAAAATGTTTTTTTTAAAAAAAAAAAAGAGAGAAAGAAATCAAAAACTGTAGTACTTGAGCTCTGAAATGCATAAGATGAGAAGCACAATTCACAAAAATGTTCCAACTGTAAGAAACCGGGACATGGAACTTACATTGAGATTAGAATCTTTGCGTGCTATACGGTAGTCGGTAGTGAAATTTGAATGATCAGCCAATAATATGTCAAAAAACTGCTGAGGTGTACATGGAAAGATATCCTGAAAATTCATAATAAAATCTTAAATCGAAAGGTTCTTGTTGCTAAAAGATGAGAGCCTAGGTTTCATACATACATTGTATATTCCAGAAAGGACTTCTTCTTTAATAAAAGGCTGAAATTTCCCAGTCCTTGGCATATTTTCTTCCCGACTCATATCCATTTTTTTACTTCCTTTAACTGAGCTGCTGTGTGCTCGTAGCGCCGACTGTTCCCTCTCCTAAAAGAAAACCAAGATGGAAAATTTGTGGGGATGCGGGGTCATGACCAAGAAGATAACGCATGTATTGTAGTCCTTTTCTTTTTTTTTTTTCTCTCTCTATATTCTTCACACATTCTCATGCTCAGAATGCACACAGATATGCCTGAGCCTGAATATTAAGTTGTTAATCACCCTAAACAGCTTCCTACCACAGTATAGCTCTTCATGAGAGAACATCAAAATGATAATCATAATCAAAAAGCTATCCAAACCCTTCATCTTACCTCGAGTGTCTATAGATATATTTAACTATGCTAGCAGAACTCTTGCATCAATTAGAAGTAAGATAAAATGATAAATAGAAGACATAAATTTGATGTCTCTTATGCTAATGCATTAGATTACATGATACCTATCCTATATGCAACATGACTCTTTTGGTAAAGTTAAGTAGGAAATATTTCCAATGTGAAGCACAGTGAAGCAGACAGTAAAGGATGCAATCACTTATTAGTTGACAGTCCTATTGCATACAGATTATATATGGTGTATGGTCTGGAGCATTAATGAGTGTAACAGGTGATACTAGGAACTGCAGGATGGTGCTTCTAGGATATAAATAGGGAAAAAGAGAAGGAAAATGGAGCATCAGAAAAGCTCCTCCTGCACTCATATGGAATAGGAGAGTATCTGAACGGATAGAGAACTTGTTAGTACAGATTATTGGAAATTAACAAATTGGTATAACTTTGAAGCACTTAGTGATATTGTGTTAGTGTTGATGCTCTAAGCAGATACTTATGTCTTTCTTTTAGATTCTCTACATTTTGTATACACCATGCATACGGGGTTTCCCACATACAATTATTTCATTAACAAAAAAAAAGAGGAAAAACAAACTGAAGCAGGCAATTTGATTTGTAAGATGTTCTAAAAACAACCTTCACTAAGAATGTATAACTGCTTAATGTGTCAAATAATCAGAAAAAGGACTAATTAAAAGCAAAGAAGATACCTTTTTCTCTGCTTCTAGCATGGCATGATAGTTAGTTACTGAGCGTTGCAAGGCTTTAATTGCATGATTCCTATTCCAAAAAGATGCAAACATATATCGTACTCTCCCTGGAAGTTGAAAAGTTATGTGATTTAGACAACAGATATTAAGAATCAAGAGCGTTAAAATTAAATCAGAAAAGGGTCAAATATACCCCTATACTATCAGAAATAGTTTAAATATACCCCTCTTTATACTTTTGGCCTAAATATACCCCTCCGATTATACTTTGGCTCAAGTTTGTACTTGCATTAAGTCCGTTTCTTTTCATTTGGAAACCACATTAGTATTTCAAAAAACAACCATTTTCTTGCACTTTTGCAGAGTTGCATTTCAATGACGAAACACAATGACACAAAGCTACTTTTTAAGATTGTAGTTTCCAGCAACAGTTTCAGTGTGGGAGTTAAATTATAATAAAAAGGTACCAATTGTATATTTGTTGCAAGGTATTGTCAATGTGTCAAATTACTTAGCATTTTATTGAGGAACTGGAAAGTACTTGACAACAAAATCTTGTTAAAATTAAGGGGTCGTTTGGTAGAGTGTACTAGCAGAAATAATGCATGGATTAACTCTGTGTATTAATAGTACCTTGTTTGAACACTTTTCTATACTATGTTAACTAATGTCTGCATTAGTTATACACTCTATTATGTATTAAGGTGTGGATTATTAATACCATGAATTTCTAGGCATTAGTAATACAAGGAATTTAATGCATGCATGGTTAATGACCCAATTGCCCCTAAAAAACTTTTTTGCATCTTTTCCACCATATTTGTGGAGGGTATCTTGATGATTAAATATTTTTTAAATAAATTATGCAATGCATACTATTTTTAATATACAAAATGGAACAATGCATAAGAAATCATTTTTCAATAATCAATGCAAGCATTATTAATACATTCTATTTAGCATATTTCTTATACATCCTACCAAACGACCCCTAAGAGGTATAATAGTAGTCCTACTTATCGTTTTGTGAGAAATATAGGAGAAGAATATTATTGAATTGTTGTCTACATTACTACATTGCGACCCTATTTATAGATACTATAATATAATCCTTTTCCAAGTAGGATTCTATATAATATTGTTATTCCTATTCCTATTCTAAGTAGGATAGTATTTACCTATTCCTACTCCAATTCTAAATAGGAATCTTATTCCTATTCTAACACTCCCCCTCAAGCTGGTGCACACAAATCATATGCACCTAGCTTGTTACAGATATAATTAATACGATGACCGATGAAGAGCTTGGTAAGATATCTGCAAGTTGATCATCCAACTTCACAAAATTGACAATCAATTTCAATGTGTTTAGTCTTCTCATGAAATACTGAATTTGATATATAATGCTAGTCAATCTCAATGTGCTTGGTCTTCTTATCAAATACTGAATTTGATGCATAATGTTGATAAAACACAGAGAGAGAAATTCCTAAAGTATAGTGTTCAACTTTCCAAGCCAAGGTTGAGAAGACTGTTTTAGATCATAAAGTAACCTACACAATTGACATACAAGTCTACCTGACTCCCCCTGAGCAACAAAACCAGGTGATTGTTCTATATAGACTTTACCTTGAGACCATCAGAAAAAAGACATTCTTAATGTCCAATTGATAAAAAAGCCATGCATTGGATTATTAGATGTGATGGTTGAAAGTGGTCACAATTCGAGAAATAAAATTATATGGATAGGGTCGGAATAATGACAAGACCCTATTGAGAAAGAGAATTAAATGGATAGAATCGTAATAATGACACGACCACCCTACTGGAAAATAGAAATTATATAGGTGGGTTCATATTGACGGCATGACCCTACTGCAAAAGAGATTTGATGAGTCACCGAAAAGACGAATGGAACTACGCAAACCAAATCTGAGTCACTAAAAAGACACAGTGTTATGCAACTCAGATATGAGAAAGTAGTTCGAAAAATTCACGGTACTACACAAATTGAATATAAGAAGTAGTCTGGAGAGATACACGGTGCTACACAAATCCAATATGAGAAAGTAGTCACCGGCAATCAATCAAAAAATTAAAAAATATATATAGTCTGCCTCGGAATGCAGAGGCGACCTCCCTAAGGGAAAAAACTGCAAACAAGGATGCCGGAAAACTGCCTGGAACACTGGAATCTCTTCGGAATTGCTTGAAATTGTCGGAACCCTAATTATGGCGATCGAATTGGGGAAAAAATTACACGGATAGCCTCAGAATGGAGAGGCGACCCTGCTGGGAAAAGAATCGAAAAAATCTTACCGTAAATAGTCACACGCGCCGGCTCGTGAGGTGCGTGGAGACACAGATCTGATACTTTTGGCGGCATGTGAGGGCGCATGAATCAGTAAGACCCAAAGGAGCTTACTGGGGTTTGGTCGTCTGAGTAGTCCACACCTCGCGGTGGTGTTGGTTTTGCACAACACTCAAAAAAAACAAAAGAACGACGCACACCAGCCTGACGGTCACTAGAAACTGTCTGGTTTTCAATTTCTTAGAAGGAACACTCAAGAAAAAAAAAATAAAAGAACGCACACCAGCCTGACAGTCACTAGAAACTGTCAGGTTTTCAGTTTCTTGGAAGGAAGTTTCAGCCGGAAAGATGGCACGGTGCACACATGATAAATATGAAAAACTAGTCACCAAAAAGATGACACGGTGACCTAATCTTCTTTTTTTTTTTTGTTCGCTAATATAATCATTGGCCAGACGGGCGACATATATGGGTCGTAGCCGCCCGCCGGTAGCGGAAGCTCTTTGATTTTCTAACAAGACCATAAAAGCTCTGATACCATGTGAGAAATATAGGAGAAGAATATTATTGAATCGTTGTCTACGTTATTACATTGAGACCCTATTTATAGATACTATATTAGACTCCTTTTCCAACTAGGATACTATAATACAATCCTTTTCCAAGTAGGATTCTATATAATATTGTTATTCTTATTCCTATTCTAAGTAGGATAGTATTTACCTATTCCTATTCCAATTCTAAATAGGAATCTTATTCCTATTCTAACACACTTAAGCAAAAAGAAGAATTAAGAGGATAAAAAGGAAAGAAATCAAAGGGGGAGGGAATGCGTTGGGATGTGGTTAAATGAGTGAATCTTTGAAGAAGTTAGGGGGGGTCATTGATTCGTGCTTGTCATGTGTCAATCCATCAAAATTAAGAGCAAATTTGAGCTAAAGTATTATGAGAGGGGTTTATTTAGTCCAAAATAATTGAAGGAGTATATTTGAACAGAAAGTATAACAAAGAGTATATTAAAACTATATCTGATAGAACATGGGTATATTTGACCTTTTTTTGATATTACACTCACTCATCTAACATGAGTTAACATAAAGGACTTCTCTTCTTCGCACTGTGTATCTTTCGTCTTCACTTGAAAGTACTGATAGAAGAGTTAATTGTGTAGATTTAGTTTGTTTTTAACTTGAAGAACATGTGGTGCCAGTAAACAGGTAGCTTTTAGAGTTCTTTTTGGTTTTTCGTTTTTCCCTGAAAGCTTCGAGTATCAAGTGGCAGAAAAAGAAAACAATAGAATTGAGAAGTTGAAAACTAGGTCCTGAATAATTCAGGATTACATTTGATATGGTTATTAAAATTTCATTTCATTCTATTTCTTTTGATCATAAAGGAGCCATCCTATTATCAAGTGAGCAATGAAGTACAAAGAACAAAAAACTGCAGATTTGGACATTATGCCCCAACTGCAGTTCAGCATAGCTTCCTACCAAACAAAAATAATCCTACAACACGCTATTCTCTACTCTATATAGGATAGAACTTATGGTGATTGGTGATCTACCCAAGACTTCAATTTGCTGTTTATAGCTCCTCTTGGATGAATGTCTTGGATTATCTGCTTCATAATAGACTCAACGGACTGCTGCTTGTTATAAAACTTCATTTTCTTAAATAGAAGTAGATACTATCTTGTGACGGTCATCAATTTTTTTCTTTACAAAAATAAATACTCCCTCCGTCCCATTTTATGCGGCACCCTTTGACTTGACACAGTGTTTAAGGAAAAAAAAAAGAAGACTTTTAAAACTTGTGATCTAAAATAATTCTTAGATATTTGTGTGGCTGAGAATCATTTCATTAAGGGGAAAAGGGGGACTTTAAAGTTAAATTGTTTCCAAGTAGAGCAAGGTGACATTCTTTTTGGGGCGGACCAAAAAGGAAAAGGTGTCACATAAAATGGGACCAAGGGAGTACTATATAAAGGAAGCTTGGCATTAACTTTAGACTCACATTGTCATGACTCTACAAGAGTTAAACAAGTCATCAGAGAATATCCTCCTAATAAATCAATCATTCTACACCTCAACCCAAAATCAGTTCACACAGGGCTTTCCTACTAAATTAAACTGAACTTTAAGAAAGTGAAGCTCATTTCATTATCTAACTTACCGACTCATTTAAAGGAAGCAAACTTTAAAAAAGTGAAGCTCATTTCATTATCAAACTTACCGACTCATTTAAAGGAAGCAAAAGCATATAAAATAATTGAAGTTCACAGAGTAGATTGGTTTACTAACCATCAGGATTTCCTAAAGGAGGTACCCCATGACCGCCAGCACCTGTACGTAGAATTATTGTAATAGCAGGGTTAATGAATGCATGCTGGCTCCTCCTTATCTAAAAGCAAAATAACACTACCATCAATTTCCAAAATATTTCCCAGGCAACCTTTGCAAGCACCATGACAACTTGGAAATGACAATACTGATAATGTGCACAAATAATATCATACCTCGTCAATGTCTCCCAAAGGAATAACTACCTGTGAAAAGAGAAATATAAGCATGGTCAAGTGAGCAGCCTAGAATACACAAGCTTCAGCATTCTTGAGATGAATTTATTATATCAACTTGACCAGGGTTGGAAAGAGAAAATATTAGGATATAGAACCAACTGCATATAATAGAGAATTACAAAAGGGATGTCTTTAGCTAGATTCAAATTTCGTTTATCAATCAGAAAAAAATTCCAACAAATATTGAATTACATTCTCCAGACAAACATCACAAGTAAATGCTAACATAAGGTGGAACTGACCTTCATTTGTTTTGAGAAAACATTTGAGTGGAAACAAATGTGCCATGAGGAGACATACATACGTCCATGATACAAAAATGACCTCTCAAGTGCACAAGAATAGCTGTGTTCAACAACCTGCAATAAATGGTTCCTATAGCAATTAAGCTGAATAGTCTAGTTTTCCAACTTAGTATCCTTGCAAAACCAAGAGACCTCTATAAAACCAAATTAGCACTTGCCTCATCAGCAGGGAGATCAAAAATTGTTTGCAGTGGCCCAGGTTTCTGATGAACTACAGTAGGCCCTTCTTTATCAAAAGCAATCCTTCTACGAGTATTAGCGCAGCCATTCAAACCCCTAAGACACCAGAAATAAAACAGAGAGGGAAATAACATTATCCACAAGCTTCCAGAAATATTACCTTTTAGTGAGATGAATACAAAAAACTACAATTTACCATCAAAATAATTCTGTTGGTGGAAAAATAATCTTCCAGCAATCAAAAGAGTAACTAATACTAAATAAGTCTCTTGCAACTCTCCATTGAGAGTGAATAATGTTCGAATTCTTAATACTTTCTAATTGTAAATTAAAAGCATTATCTAAAATATTGCAAAACAAAGAAATTAGATTACATCTTATCATCCACTTACCAACTGGTGAAATAAAGGATCAGCAAAACCATACATACTCTTTCTTCCCCCTTCTCCTTTTCTCAAAGAAATGATTCATTGTGCGGTTGATTTTCCCACACGGCCACACTTCCTCCTCTTCTTAATGATAATGTATTACCTCTGTGTTACTAATTCTATTAGTAACAACCGACCTATATTTTATCATTATGTGTTATCACACCCACATTTAGCTTTTCTACGTTTGTAATAACTGGCATGAAACTCTCAAATTCCTCCATGACTGCCTGTACCTACCCCCAAGTAAGTTGACATATTTGATTCTTGTTTCTTAAGTTTGTCATTTGAGATATCATGTCATAGAAACCGAGATATATCATCGGTATATAAAGTGTGAGCCTTTTCCCAGACTTAATAGCGTGTATGGAATGGAAGAAACAACGGCATTACCTTGGAATCAACAGATTGCCACAAGAGACTAAATAATTGAGCACCAACTTTCTCCCACTGTGCTTTGGTCTTTTCATCCATCTCACTAGACTTTTGGGTTAAGTGATATTGAACACCTTGACCTTTGCACCACAACTCAATCAAGGAAACCGAAGCTAAATATAGTTTGAACTTACCATTAATCATCTTAGGGCTTGATGTTTTGAGTCTCGTTTTTTTGGAGCTAAAACCATCAGAACCAAAAGACATCTTGTGACATCTTAGTAGTCTACAAACTAGGAAAAATCAAAGTCGCAACTAGAATCTAGGAAGAAAAAGTTTCAGTTGCTGGAAAATTGGATCTAACCACTGGAAAGTGATCGAAATTAGGAAAAAGAAGTATATGGATATACTTAGATATTTAGGTTTGATTATAGTAATACTTTTTCTCTCGTGGCTAAAATAGCATAACTTTTTTTCTCTATCCATGGTGGTTGTCCTCCACCAGTCTCTTTACCAGTTGGAAACTAAGAACGCTTTTCTCCCTGGTGACCTTGAGGAGGAGGTTCATATGAAAAACCATCCGATTTTATTGCTTTAGGGGAGTCTAGCCTGGTGCATTGATTGCGCTAGTCACTTTATGGTCCGAAATGGTCTCCTCAAGCCTTGTTTGAGAACACAGTAATTCAGGAGTTTGATAGGACTCGTAATGAGGCCGATCACTGATCACTGTACTTAATCGACATTCTGCTCCAAATATATGTATTTATTTAGTGGTGTATGTTGATGATATCACCATTACTAGTAATGATCAAGATAGTATCACTGATTCAAAGCAACATCTCTTTTCCAACATTTCCAAACCAAAGACATCAGCAACTTAAGTATTTTCTAGATATTCAGGTTACTCAGTCCAGATCAAGTGTTGCTATTTTGCAACACAAGTCTACCTTAGACATTCTTGAGGAGATGGGAATGATGGGATGTATACCCATTGACACTCCTATGGACCCGAATGCTAAACTCGTACTAGGATGGGGGAGAGTCGCTTAGTGATCCTGAAAGATAAAGAGTGGTTGATTGGTAGGTTGAATTATCTCCCAATAACTAGATCCGACATTTCTTTTTCTGTGCTTATTGTGAGTCCGTTGATTGATTCTCTCAATGAAAGTCACTGGGATGAAGTTGTTCTATTACATATAAAGTCAAGTCTAGGTAAAGGACTACTCTTCAAGGATCAACACTATGAGTAGATCGTGGGATATACAGATATTTTTTTATGTAAAGGGATATACAAATGTTGATTGGGCAGGATCATGTTCTGATAAGCATTCAACACTGAATAATGTATTTTTGTACGAGGTACTGGTATCCTGGAAGAGTAATTGATCTAGTGCGGGAGCAGAATATAAAGTAATGGTTGTAACAACTTGTGAGCTAGTTTGGATTAAATAGTTGCTCAATGAACTAAAATTGGGAGAAATAAGCCAGATAAAACTTGTGTGTGATAACCAAGCGCCCTTTCATATCGCATCAAATTGCATATTTCATGAGAGGACCAAACCCATTAAGATTGATCGACACTTTTCAGAGTATTTCTGGAGATGTTGCAAAATTTGTAAAGTCAAGTGATTAACTTGCAGATATTTTCAACAAGTCCCTCACTAATACCCGTATTAAGTACATATGTAACAAGCTCGGTACATGTGAGATGTATGCACCAACTTAAGGGAAAGTATTAGAATAGAAATAAGAATAAGTTTTAATATAATGTAGATACATAGGTCAATAATATTTTCTCCTACATTTCTCACAGCTTAGCCATACAAAGCTCTATAGAAGATAAATTGGGGAATTGAAAATATCCTCTTAGAAACATTCAAGTCATTTCAGAACCATCACATCTCCAATTTCTTTTAGAGCCCCTTATAAAAAATATTTATGTTTTAGAGTCTAACAGCAATAGAGACAAGCCATACTACCTCAATACCTGCATTAAAGCTCAGCTGAGCATAGCAGGGAGCTAAACTTGTATTGCATCTAGTTTCTGGATTCAAACATGCCTAAAGTGCACCACTAATAACACAGACTTATAGTGTGCACAAACCCAAGTTACTAAGTTCACACTATATCCTCAAGTCACATGTCTTACGGTAGCTCTTGATAAACCAAGGTCATACCCGAGGTTCCTTCCAACATAACTCAATAAAACGTCATTGCATGATCATTTGCAGCATTCCCAACCATTAGGAGACTTTAGGAGGGAAAAATGAAAAGGAAAGGAAAGATTCACTCAACTAGTATGTAACATTACACATAAACATCTTTGTAAGTAAAAGTAATCCAATCACATAGATCCTTATAGCACATAAATCTCAACATCAGCCCGTCTTGATATAGTATGTAAATTTGAGAGACAAAGAATACATTGGCCAACTTTGTCAAAAGAAGAGAATGCATGGACCAAGAAAGGGACCCTAATAAGCTAAAATGAACATTATCAGGTTAAGAATTTTAGTAAATAGCATTAGTCCCATGCAGAATGGTTGACATTCAAACAGGAAGAAATGTAAGGCCCCAAAAAGAAGGCAAATTACTACCTTGATGAAGTGATATTGAGTTTTACTGTTTTAATGTGAAGACAAACCTGGAAAAGAAACGGGCATGATTTAGTCTCATCAGGATAGAACCTTTACAAACATCAAGCTAAACCATGATGCATTATTCCAAAAGAAAAAGGAAAGCAAGAAGATGAAACAATCATTAGATACCTGCCCTGATGTGCTGTCCAATGTATGCCAAACAGCACCTGTCTGACCTTCATTTTCAACAGGTACAGTCACTGAACCAAGAACAGCACTTTTCCAAATAATGTCCCAATCATATATTGTCACATTTATCTGCCACACAATCAAGCACAATTGAGAATTATTCTATAGAAAATGACCAAGAACACCAAAATTCATGTAGCCACAAGTTAATGTAATAAATGAATTAAAGCATTATCTCCAAAGAGTATTACAGAAACACAACATAGCACTTTACTTCATTAGACAAGATCTGTTGAATAGCTTACCTTTGCTGGCAGCTCATCAACAGAAAAGTTGAACTCCTCCCCCCACATAGGATTTCTTGAGCCAGGGATCATTGAACTACAACAGGTACAAGAGTACACATTGAAAGATGTTGACCAGATGCAACAATACATTCTGAATATATGCTTTCGTATAAGAACTTCCCCAATGTTTGGGTAAATTATCCATTCCATGTCAGTCGTCACCCCAAGCATACACTTGCATACACACACACACATACATCTCAAGCCTAGTCAACATAACTGTCTCTCCCTCTCCCCATCCCCACCCCAGCCGCTCCCCCCACCCCCGTTTCTGATGATGAATTTAAAGACAAAGCTTAGATTGCACCCATTCTTAACAAACCAACTGATTGAGAAAAGAATGTATGCTGTCAGCTGATCAGAGAAGCTGTGACTCACTTTCAACGGTTACTACGGAGTACATGAAGTGAAACATCATCTTAAAACCAAATCAAACCAACCACCAATGTAGATATTGTCCATTTCCTCAAAC
Organism: Solanum clarkiae; assembly: GCA_011800125.2. Taxonomy (NCBI): domain Eukaryota; kingdom Viridiplantae; phylum Streptophyta; class Magnoliopsida; order Solanales; family Solanaceae; genus Solanum; species Solanum clarkiae. The sequence goes on from JAABOM020000103.1 coordinate 3,716,101, forward strand.
ATAAATTTCAAAACAACTTTTATCTCATTTTAACAATATTTCCGTAGTCATCATTTTATTTTTAAAGAAAAAAAACTGGAAGCTAATGAAAAACAGAATAAGAGCATCAAAACAGCAAGAAGCAAAACTAGCATGAACTTTCAACAATAGGGAAGGACCAAGATGAAGGTTCTCAAGTTGATTTTCAAGTTAAATAAATTCATAAAAGCTCATCTAAGTGAAGTAGCAATTGCAAGGGACCAAATCAACCATTCTGTCATGTTTGTGTCATTTTTTGACGTTCAATTTACAAATATATGCAATCGCACAAGAAAATCATCAGACTTCCTCTTCAACAATGCAAACTAGGTGACATCTCTATACATGACTGGCCATCCAAGATAACAGGATAACAAAAATAGATCGAGTCACCTAAAACTTTTTTGCGAGCCACAAGTGATGATTGCATATGGATCTGATGTGCCATTCAAATTAGCAGCAATGAGATTTTTAGCAGCTAACAGTTCAACCTGGAATATAGGAGAAATACTAGTCAAGTATTCAACCTGGAATATAGGAGAAATACTAGTCAAGTATGAATTCCTAACATAGCTATTCCATGCATTTAAAATCCCAACACATGAGTCAATTTACTGAATTACATTGGTAAGTAATAGCAATAGTGTACAATATACCGCAATTAGAGATAAGAATGATAGCATATCACACGAGCACCAAATTCAGAAATATACCTTGATTATATAAGCAGAATTAGTTGGAGGATCTCCTTTGAGCTGGCCCATCTACAAAATAAGTGTATAACTACATGTCAAACAAGTCAAAATTACTCGATGTAAATGGATAATAAGTTTTATAACTGTCAACGAAAATGACAAAAGTCCCACATTGGCGGTTAATTAGATGAGTGGACTCCTTACAAGGCTTGGGCAATCCTCCTCCTTTTAAGCTAGCTTTTGTGTGTGCAGATTAGACCTAAGACCTAATTTTACAATAACCACACTTCCCAAGAGAACAATGGAAAGAAAAGCAAAAAAGATTAAAAAAATTTAAAGCAACAACCGAAACAAATGACAATCTAATCTTTCATCCAGTTAAGAAAACCATCAAGGTTTACAATCCTCAAAAGTCAAATTAAGGGAATTTCTTTTCAAGAAACTTCCTCACTTAAGTAGGAGATTCCCGTTAACCAGGCCTCCTGATAATTATTCTAAAATAAACAAAACATACATTAATGTTAAATTATCAGTCCATTACCCAATAACCTGTATCCAAGAGATGAGTGGCACTATTACTGATTATTTTGACAAAAGCGTTTCCATAGAAAATATTCTTAAATTCCAAATCGAATTTTCTATTTTAACTTGGCACATATATTACAATAGGATATGACAGATTATTTATGTTAAGCGAGTGAACATGTTGGCACCATGGATTACTTTCTGGTTTTTGTAGATTAGAAAGGTAAGGCATGCACAATTATTGTGGAATGTATTACCTTCAAAAGGTTTAGACTAGTACTATTTTCCCATGAGTTCTTTCTCAATTTTAATGACTTCACAATGTTTACCCTGGAGTTCTTAAATTTGCCATTTCCATTTTATTTTATTTTCTAATAAAATCAATCTCTATTTAAAAATAATTCAATCATTTTTCAATGATAAACTGAATAAATTAAGCCAATCTGCGTAATATGTTCTGGGAGGATGTGATATATGGTTAAAAGTGTGGTTTTAGGAGGGGTTAATATTGGGACATACAATGTTTAGCTGATTTTTTGTATTTACTAAGTACTAACTCTTAAAAGAAACATGTTCAAACATATTAATCAGTAAGGAAGTTTAGAACTCCAAAAATTTGCTGCCAAGCACTTTAAATTTTACTTGTTAGCTTTTTCACAAATAAATAAGTGTATACTCCTTAATTCAAATTGAGGGTTTCGTTTCTTGTTGGATTCTTCAAACTTCAAAGTAATGTCAACTCTCTCGAAACGGAACATTCATCTTATGCATATACCAGGGAAAATAAAATTTGACCCACTTTTTACACTTTGCAAAATCAAAATAAATCAAACTATGACTAACTACTAAATGGGTTCATTAGCTTAAACTAACATATATATATATATAAGTTCAAATACAAAAAGCTGCACTAAAATAGTGCTTGGCCGAAAAGACATGTAGAGCAAACATATTCCAACAAAAGATTCTTCTAAAATCTATTTTAAATCTTCCATAACACCACCCAAGTTTTCATCCTAAAAAAAGTTTGGAAGAGTCCCTAAGTAACACATTTGAAGCAAAGAGAATAAACTTACACATTCAATCAATCAACTATGCTTCAGTTCCAACTTATATCAAAAACAAAACTAGTTTGAATCATAAACTATGCCTCAATCATAAACCAGTTGAAACCAAATTTATCAAAAACACATCATTTCACACATCTTGGCATATAGTAGGAGACTGAGTGATCACCAACCACAATTCCTTGGCCCAACCCCTACGAGGCAATATAACAAATATGACATTTCAAGAAGTAAGTCAAGCAGAAACACAATTGTATTTCCTGATTCTTGGCATCTTTTCATTACCATAACACTCAAGTAAGCAATGGCTCTTCAGTAAGAAAGAAACATGCAAACAATAACTGAAGTGGATTTGGCCTTTTCATACCTAAGATAATATATAAAAGTTTTGCATTTTCAAAGAGCAACTTAGTTAGAAAGGCTAGGCTTTACTTCTAAAACCAGCAACACTCCAAAGAAGTCTTCTATTCCCACTGGCCTTAACCTTCTTTTTTTATATCAGTGCTATCACAGAATAACAAAGTCGCTTTCTATCACTTCGAAACAGTTTCATATAACTAACTGATATGGAATCATTACTGTAATTCCAGAAAAGACATCACATCCAATTAAATAACTTGAATAACTTATCCACAAAAAAACAAAATATCTTGTAAAATGCTTCTAAAAAACAAAATAACTTATCTACAAGAAAACCTTGTCTTTATCATCGATGACGATACTAGAATCATCATCATCTACGGCAACACGACCACCACCGTTGGCATCGCCACCGAATGCAAAGAACCAGTAAGAAATGATAATGAATGCCGTGGCGGCGACGGTGACTTTCACCTCCCACCAGGACGGCACCAGTACTTCCAACGCCGTCTCCACAATCATCTATTCCCCAAAACGCTAAACCTCCAGAAAAGAAAACTACCAAAAAAAATGGTGGATCAAACCAAAATTGACAAGATTTCCTATTGTATATACATACACACACTATGGATTTATGTACACATACACACAGTAAGTGTGTGAGTGTGTGAAAAAGAAGGGTCAATGTCAATTGTCAACAAAACGAGGAGAAGAAAATGGAGGAAGACGAAGAGTTCTGAATTGGCCATTGTTGAAAGTTAATAGTAGGCGTGGAAAGAGAATTAAATAGTTGCTACTTAAATGACATTTTTACCCTTTTCTCCATATATTTTAATTATGAAATGGACCATGAGAATATAAATTGGAATTGTTTTCGTCTTTTTATAAATAATTTCGTTGAAAATTGAGTTTCAAATTTTTATTACCTAATGGATAGGTTGATTTATAGTCCTGTGATATAGTAGATTAGTCGAAGTAATCGTATCTTTATATTCTGTATTGTCATTATCCATCTTATTTGCTACATTTATCGTATTTACCTACCATCATTTGTTTTTTATTCTCAATTGTTTTCCTTTTTCTTTTCTTTTTTCCTTTTTTCATATCTAATATCTTCTACTTATGGGGCTTGATTTTAAGATGAGAGTTTTCGGAAACAACCTCTGTATCTCTATATGAGGCAATGGTAAGGATTGCATAGATTTATCCTCTTCAGATCCTACTTGTGACATTTCACTGAGCATGTGATTGTTGTTGTTATTGTTGTTGAAAATAAGTAAGAAAATTTTATGATAAAAAATTTGAATAAAAAGGAAGATTAGGGTATTTTTGGGATTAGATGATTTATAGGCTTTTTTAAAATTATTTCTTAAAAAGCCGTCCACGTGAGTTTTGGTGGAATCTCTAGCTTTGGGTTCTTGAGGGAAAAAATAGTTTATAGATTTTAGCAAGTCTAGTTAGACTATTGAATAAAAAACACACTTTCCATTTTGTAATTACATGAGACCTTCTAGTTTGTGATAAAATTTATTTCAATCAAAAGAAAAATGACTTAATGGGCCTAGTATTATTACAGGGTAAATTACGTAATTAGGCAAACATGTGATATGTATTTATAATATATCATTATAATTTTAAAAAAATTATAATTTATAGTTATAATTAGAGTTTTCTTGCAATTTTCTCTTCTCTCTTCTTCTTCTTCTTC
>JAABOM020000103.1:3726733-3739675 GCA_011800125.2 Solanum clarkiae
CTTATTATCATTGGTTATTTACTTTGAGGCATGCTAAAGGTACAAACCCCTCATAACACGTATAGTAAGTGCATAGTACAGGTTGGTTCTCCCGGGCCTTATCGGCAATGGGTGCCAGTCCGCCCTAATGGGACTTGGGGCGTGACAGAAGTGGTATCATCATAAATGTCACATTCATAATCACCCATTCAAAAATTTCACACGATTCAGTTCACAACCCAAACCTAAAAACCCTAGGTTACAAGTCTAGTTCAATGATCACTATATGACATGATTTAACATGATTAAGTAAAGCACACACTTATATGGGGAACAAAATCACGACAAAAGATTGCAAAAGTTAACCACGGAGCTTACCAATTGAATAGAGAAGTAAACCAAAGCAAAAGAAATCAAAAACCACGCCGAAAACCCTAGAAATGGTGCGTTCACCAAAATCTTCTCGGAAAATGATGTAGCCAGCCGGGATTTTGATCGAAATAATGACGTGGGTGAGGGAATGGGGTTTTCCATTGCCTTAGGGTTTGGTAAAATGAAATTTAAGGGTCAAACTTTATTTTGACCTCCTTTTTAATGAAACTGGGTCAGAGTTTACAAAACTGCAGATCAGAGCTACAAGACCCCGACTACGAGTCGTAGGCTATCCGACGACTCGTAGGTCCCAGTCTCGTAGCAGGCCCAACACTTATAAAAATTTAGGAATTATACCTAGGCACTACAAACTCCTCTTACGACTCGTAGACGATTCTACGAATCGTAAGGTTGGCTCATAGTGTAGTGCCAACTTCTGATACTCACTCATTTCCTTTACGATGCATGATTACGAGTCATAGTATGGACTATGACTCGTAGGCCTTATCATAAAGGCTGGTCCAAGTGCTATTTTTCAGATCTTCAGTTCTTCAATTTGCACCTGCAAACCAAATCTCAAAACACAACAATTCCCAAAATATTACAACTGCACCAATGTCTTTCAGTCAGATAAAAAACATACTCACACTTTCTACCTAAGAATCTCAACAACCAAAAACACTTAAAACAAGCCAACAATTATCAAAAACACTTGGGTTGCCTCTCAAGAAGCGCCTTGTTTAATGTCATGGCTCGACTTTGTCATCTTCCTTCATCAACTATCATCGAGGGTCCACACCTCACTCTTGCACTCATCTGGTGTTTCATGGATTGGCGAATATTGAATACCACATCTGCATCATTAACCCTAAACTGCAGGCAATCCATATCCATTAGGGCTCTCCTAGTGGCCAGAAATGGTCTCCCAAAGATAATGGGCACCTTAAAATCAATTTCGCAGTTTGGGATCACAAAATCTGCAGGAAAGATGAATTTATCAACTTTAACAAGCACATACAAAAGGATTCCCTTCGATGTTTTAATGATTTGATCCGCCATAAGCAACCTCATTCTTGTCGGAGTAGGAGCATCAAGGCCAAGCTTTTTGAATACAGCAAGAGGCATTAGATTGATGCTCGCTCCTAAGTCACACAATGCTCTTGCGAACTCAATATCACCAATAGTACACAGGATAGTGAATGCACCGGGGTCCTCTTTCTTTTGAGCAAGGCATTTAGTCATAATCGCACTATATTATTGGAGTTCTTGCGAGAACTCTTGGCTCAAGATGTGTTTCTTGGTGACCAAATCTTTAATATATTTGGCATACCCAAGAATTTTCTCAAAAGCCTCTAGAAGGGGAATGTTGATGGAGAGTTGCTTCAACATCGAGAGGAAATGTTTGAATTTACCTCCTCTTCTTTTTTCTTAAGCCTTTGAGGAAAAGAAGGAGGAGGTTTGGGCATTGATTTCAATTTCTTATGCTCCCTTGTCTCTTTTTGTTGCATCTCAACAACCTTCGGATTTTCTCCCTCAGCCACAACTTCACCCCCAAGACCCTTCTCCTCAACTTCATCCACAAGTACTGGCATAGGGGGATCTATAGTGCTCCTTCCACTCCTAGTCATCACCGCCATGCAATGCCCTTCATTCTTTGGATTTTGAACCCTATTACTTGGTAGGGTGCCCTTTTGGCGTTGGTTCAATTGTGAAGAAACTTGCCTGAATTGTTTCTCTAGTTGCTTGATTGCCACGGAGTGAGACTCAATTTTTTGATTTATGCTTGAAATATATATCTTCATGCCTTTCAAAGTCTCATCTTGGTGGTCGGCTCGCTTTAACAACTTTTCGAACATCTCTTCGATCCTGGAGTTACTTGATCCGGAATCACGGTTGTGTGGTGGCACATAAGGACCATTCCTATAGCCCTCTTTTCTCCCCCACTCTGTGTCCGGCACTATCTTTCTCTCATTTTATCCTCCCTTTTTGTCTCTATGCATCCCATCATGGTTGAAGTTCCAATCTTGATTCCCGGAACCTTGCCTCCAATAGTCCGAATTGGACCCTTGGGGGTTGTTTCGAAAACCCGCCACTTGGTTTCTTATGAAACATGTATCCTCATCAAAGAATGGATCATCATAAATAGGAGCCTTCAGAGATTAGTGGGTGACTGCCTTGACACTTGCTTGATTTTTCTTTAAAATCAAGTCCATGCTTGTACGAAGCTAAGCAAGTTGTTCCATGATCTCTTCGTTCACTTTTGCTTGCTCATTATAGGTGTTAACAACACAAGAAGGTTTCATCATACCTCGCTCTCGTTGACCCCATACTCGATTTGTTTTGACCACTTGCTCCATCCTTGTGGCTGTCAATGCAATAGGTTGGTCTAGGAACATGCCTCCTATTATCGCATCGGCGCACGCTTGACTATTCTTGTCAAGTGCCCGATAGAAAATCTCAACCAAGGCATCATCAACAATCTTGTGATCAGGGACAATCCTCAATCATTTAGTAAACCTCTCCCATGTTGTGCTAATCGAATCATCCGCAACTGCTCAAAGTTGTTGATTTGGTCCTTGAGCTTCAACTCATTAGATCCTAGGAAATATCTTTCAAGGAATACTCTCTAAAGTTCAGCCCAACTCGTGATAGTACCCGGAGGAAGCTCAGACAACCATACAGCTGCATTGCCAGTCAATAATAGTAGAAACACTCTCAAACCAACAACATCAAGAGAAAGATTTTGTATCCCCATGAAACTCTTGCAAACAAACACCACATTTTGAAGATGATGGTGGGGATCCTCCAAAGGTAGCCCTATGAATAGTCTGCGGTTTTGGAGCATTTGGAGCAATCCACTCGATACTGTGAGATTAGTATCTGTCGGTAAAGGAGGCAGTACTATAGCACCAGTAACGTCCATAGCCTTAGGGTTCAATCTATATTGATTCCATCCATAAGCATTTTCATAAGTCCCTAAGTTGTGGCCTGTTACCCCTTTGTGGTGGATTCTCCTCTCTTCCCATATCCTCGTTCGTATTCATATCCTCCTCAATCTCGATATCTTCATTCACTTGAGCCATTCTTCTTGGTAGTCGATGGATCTCCAAATTGAGTAGAGCTAAGGGGTTGCCTTGACTCCTTGTGTTGGGCATATAACCTAGTATACCCTGGGAATAAAATCAAACAATAAAAATAAAAACAAAAGTAAAATACAATAGACTCTAGAAATCAAAACTAGAACTGACTAATAGTGAAATCAAATAAAACCTAGCCATATTCCCTGGCAACGGCGCCATAATTTATGATGATATTCACGCTCCAATAAGAAAGTGGTCGTTGTCAATAATTAACCTAACCGAGGTTAGGGTCGAATCCACAAGGAATACAGGGTTTGATTACAAGACTTCACCACTAATAATTTCTAGTATTAATGACTACAATCTCTAAACAGGGAGGGGGGGTTTGTGACTCAAAAACAAAAGTAAAACTACCACTAACTATGAAGAAACACTCAATTTTGGGGACAAATTAGCAATTGTGTTCCCCATGGTTCATCGAGTTGATTACCCTAGATAACATAACTACAATTGGTGATTTGCATGCATATGGTAACTTAGGTTCTTCCAGCCCTCTTGTAAAGGTGAAGGTCGAATTTCATCATGTCGCTTGGTCAGCAACCATGGCGTGCCAACTAACCTTTACCTATTGTCCTAGTCAACCTTCCCTTGGTCAGGATTAGTTGATTAGACAAGAACACATTAATCGAATTCTGTCATCTATTTCTCTTTTTCTATTCATCACTACCTTGGTCGGGATCGTGATAGTAGGCGGGGTTTGGTGTTGGCCACCACCAAACAACAATAAAAATGAAGGGAAACAGATAATACATGCAAAACCCCAATCATAGAAATGCAATAAACCTAGGTTGTTTCAAGTCAACTACCCATGGTTCCCACAGCCCCAAGTTATGGGTTGTTAGCTACTCATGCTTAAGGAAAAACACACAAAAATGTATATGATACACATAGTTGAGAGTTCTACCAATAACAATGAAGATAATAGGCACCACAAGTTGTAAACCCACAAGTTTGATTGATCAACAATGAGTACAAGGCAAGATTTTCAATCCCCAAAAATGGGTTTTTCTAGGAGAGAACAATAAACTACTCTAAAAACTAAGTTTTTAAAAGATTCAAAATGTAATTTTAGATTGTCTATTGGTCGTCCTCCTCAAAATCTAACTTTAACTATATATAGTATTAACAAAATAACCCTAGAATTTAAACAGAAAAGACAGTTGGCAGCTGATAAGTCTCATAGTTACGACTCGTAGGATGACCTATGAGTCGTAGTCGGAGTGTCGTATTAGGTTCTTGACATCTTAAACTAAACTGGTACGACCAATAGGTACGAGTTGTTGCTTGAACTACGACTCGTATGTTCCTCACGTAGTCTTGGCCTTCAGTTTTTGGTCCAACATTTTGGCTCTTTGATTCTTGCTACAAATCCACCTATAAGAGTCGTAGTGAGGCTTACGAATCATATGATAGCCTCGTAGGGGTGACCTCCACCTACAGATTTCTGAATTTCGATCTCTGATTCTTGCTACGACACTATCCTACGACTCATAGCTTGAGTTATGAGTCGTAGGTGGCTTCGTAAGGCCTATGCTTCATCAAAATCTACAACTTTTCTTCAAAATAATGCCAACCTAACTTTTCTACAAGATTAACACAAAAACACATTAAAACAATAAAAAGTCGCTTTAAGAACTCACAAAATACCTTGTTTCAAAACCAAATGTACTGTATTTTGAAAGCACATCATCTTCCTCAAGTTCTTCTTTAAGAAACTCCAAGATTAAGGTATGTGAGTTTCATTCATGGGTAACTTTCACCCATGAAGCCGAATCTTCCTTTTTATGAAGATTTCATGTTTTCAAGTTGTGTTGCTTAAGGTTATTACTCATTATGGACTACGATTAAAGTTATGCTGGGGTTTTATGAAATGTTGATTGAAAACACATGTTTATCTATTTTAAACTTATACTATGAGATGGTTTGTCTATTGTGACTATGCATGTTTTGAGCTATGAAACTATGATCTATGATGAGATTTGATACGGGGATTTTAATGTATCTTGCATGAGGGTGGTACCAAGTGTTGGTGGGTTGATTTACATTGATTTTTTCACATGACTTCACTCTTGAATTGCATGATTTTGAACTAGCATTACACACCTGCCAAGTATTTGATAAAATATCTTGTTAAGGATCCTTGAGTTATTGATGATCTAATGCATGGCTTATGAGTAAAGTGGCTTTATGATGATGAAAGGAATGTATATATACGTGTTTAAATCATGTAAAGCACCTATGGCATTGCAAGTGAATTGTTGCGCTCTTATGTTTGTTGTGTTCTTGGAAAATGAGAAGTTCTTTCTTGATACTTGAATGTGATGGTTTGATGAGCTATTTTCATGATTTCTACCGAAAAGATTATATCGTAAGGTATGGACATTAATCTACCGAAAAGACCATGTCGTAAGCTAGAGTGACTTATGGTTCCTATCAAAAAGATTATATCGTAAGGTAAGGACATGCTATAACACCTATGGAAAAAGCCAAGTCATAAGGTATAATTCATGGTTCCTACCAAAAAGATTATATCGTAAGGTGGAATAACTCATGGCTCCTACCGAAAAGATTATATCGTAAAGTAGGGGACATCTTATACTACCTACCGAAAAGACTATGTCGTAAGGTAGGGGTATTGGTAACACTCTCCGAAAAGGTTATACCATAAGGTGAGTGGGTGGCTATGTGACTCATCTCAAGCATGTTGGTGTAAGGTTCGAGCATACATATATTCCATGTTAAGTTTACGTCCCTAGATTATGATTAAGCATGTTTTACCTCTAGCATTGGTCATGCATATGATATTGTCATTATATTTCCCGGCCCATTACTTATGTAAATGCATTTTGACTACATTGCCTATCTCTTGTTGCATTGCATCCTATATACTTAGAACATTCAAATATACTAACACACTCTATGCCTACATGATGTTACCATGTAGGAATCAGAGCTCCTCATGATTATCCTCTTCGTGGCTAGTTTGGACTCTTGAAGATAAGCTATTGGTGAGTCCTCAAGTTCGGGGACACTAGCTTTGCACTCTTACTCTTGTTATCTCTTTATGTTGAACTTTGATACTAAGAGGGTGAGCCCGAAAAGTATCTTGGCCCCTGCCCAATCTATGCTAGAGGTGTTATTGGACAAGCAGTGTAATTATACTTTGAGCTTTGACTCTTTATGATTTATACTATTAAAGATTTTCCTTAGTTACTTATCCTTATTTATACTCTCTTGATGTTGTTTATTTTGCTTCTGCGACGAAGAATGTGTGTATGATATGCTTAGAGGCTTGTTTTGGGGTTTCTTCGGGTTCCCCATTCGTCGTATCACGTCTAGGCCCTAGGCTTAGATCTTGACAGTAATAGCACAAGGGACACCAAAGATATTTTTCTAGTTGGTTTACCTAGGGGTCCATATGCTACTAGATGGTTCGCACATTTTAGTTGGACTGACACTACTAAGCATGTGTTGAAAGTATTTAGGGATACACTTGATTCCATGACGGAGGATCAGGTTCAATGTCATAACAATTTTGTTTTTATTTTCTTGTATATTGTAGTTGAAACTTATTTGTTTTTTCTTTTCATGTAGTTATTTGGGAACCACATTCTGATGACTTAATTGAGAGTCATCCTGACTATTGTCACGTTGGTCGAAACATATGACATGTTAGAGCACTAATTTTTTGTTGGGACATCGTCGAGGTTCACTTACCTAATTGAGTTATGAGGAAATTTAGATTGAAACAGATGATACCAACTCTACTTATATTTGATTCTAGACATTTTCATCATGATCGGCGAGGAAAACCAAATACAAATTGGGAGTTGGAACATGCACAATGGTTTCCTTTTTGGAATAAAAAACTTCTAAATATTTGTGATGCACCTACCAATCATGAACCATTTCAGTATAATGATCCTTACCTTATTTGGTTCGGATGGATTACTCGTCTTGTTATTGATAATCCTACTTTTCGTCCTCAACAACAAGAAGGTTATGTGCCTAATTCAACAGTAAATGAAACAATGGTAAGTGCAACTTCTAATTTAGTTGCAATCTATTTTGTATGACTAATGCATCACCTTGAAGTTGTTTTAGCTGATACAGAAACAACTACATTCTTTTTTCAGTATTAAGTTTTCTCAACATTGATTTAATTTTTTCAGCAAATCTATGTTTATTTTAATAAATTATTTATTTTTCATAGGTGCGTTATATTCATTCAATGGTTAATAAAGAAAAGTCACTCGATGATCAACCTTCAATGGAGGATTTTTATTTGTTGCGTGCAATGGTGCTGGATGAAGGAGAAAGATGCTTGACATATGTGCACGAGGCTGATAGAATTTGTGTACAAGCTAATTATAGAAGAGATGAGGTACAAGTCGACCAATTACATTTCTCTGTTTGTAGGCGAGGAAAAGGTGGTGTTGCTGGTAGGAGAGCGCGTGCCATTGAGAGAGGACAACTGCCTATTGAAATGGACGAAGTAGCCTTAGAAGATGATCAAGCAACTTATGATATTGGTTCCACTTCAAAGGATCACTCAGGAATTCACCCCTGGGTCATCAGGTATGATACATCAACCAATTAATACTACAATTGTTCCCTACATATTGCCAGAAATCTCAAGGGATCCAAGTCTTTCACCACTTGAGAACATATTTAGTGGTTATCGGCCTGAACATTTTGAAAATGCCCAAACTTTACCTCGTCGCCAGTGCCAATGTCCATTGACTTCCCTGATGCTATTAACAATTTAGAGGACTCCAACATTGATATAGAAGGTAGTGAGTTGGATGATTCCAGTGATAAAATGGAGAATGAAAGCAAAGGTGGTGAACCATCAATGAAGGAGAGGCGTACGATTTTTCCTAAGCATTGTGGGACTGGTACTTTTAAATTCTATTTTTTTAATGTAACTACTACTTATTTTTAGTTCAATAATTAGAAATTTTATCCTTCATTTTCAGGGAGTCACTATCTTTACCAGGACAACAAAAAGAGAAAAGCCAAGGGTAACAAAGATTGAAGCCAAGAACTCCCTGGAAGGTTTAGCGACGTGTTTTTGTGTATAGCTGGCTTAGAAACCAACAGTGTTACATATTATTTTGTATATCAAAAACTAACGTTGTTCAGTATTAGAAATCAATAAATATTTTGTGGAGTTTTTTCTTTCCTCTATACTTGTGTTGAAAAGGACTTGGATTAGTCTTTTTAGTTGCTATCCTGATGATAGATTGGTACTCTATTGAAAGGTAAGCACTTAGAGTTCATTTGGTTCTCTATTGAATTTTGGGCACTACTGAATTTTCTGCTGCCTGAAACCTTTAGCTCAGCTAAGATTTTTGATGAGTGGTTTCAGATTTCTAGTGAGAATGACCAGCAGGAGATGGTCCAACAGCTTCATAAGGTAATTTCTTTAATAGTAGTTTAAAGGTTGTGGTTGAAAGGATGAAAACAGAACAGTAGTTACTCTATTATCTCTTTTCTTTCTTTTTTATTTCAGTGTTCACTTGCTTTGAACTTTGAGAGAGAAGTCTTGTAAGAATAAACTGGGTTTTAAAAAATCACTTTCATGCTTTTTTCGACTCTTTGTTTGCAACAAACAATACTAGAGGAAGAATGTTATCATTTCCATCAATCCTAACAGCTGATTTCATATTTTTCATACATATGAGTTTCATCTACTAAAATAACAGGGTGGCATGTTTAGAATCCATCGATGCATGCCTAATATGCAAATTTAAATTTTTTTACCTCTGATGAACTCATAGACTCTTCATGTTTCCATTCTACAACTAATAGTTAAAGTGTTGAAAAACTGCAAAATATTTTGAGAAGTCACTAAATGATTTCTCAAAGTTACCATACACCATTTGAAATGCGCATTGACGTTCAAGTCACGCTTTTCTGATGTTACTTGATGATCAAATTTTTCATGAACCTTTGAAATGACATCTACCACCAAGAACTTAGGATTTTTTAAAATTTGGTTTAGAAGTAAAGATGCAATCAAATTGGTATTTAGGTTGACATGACCTCTAGAAAGTCCTTCGATCTCACATTTAAAATTTTCAATATATTTTTCTATCTCCAAAGATTATCTCCAACCTTTCGGCCTCAAAGAAACCACAAGCAACCCGATAAACTATCTTGCATTTTACAACCCATAGACTCTTGGTTGATGTTATCATCTTGAATTTTTTATTTTTTTGCAAACTCCAAATTGTCACCGCCCGTTTCAACTTTTCTTTACTACTAAAATCATACCTTTTTTAAGGTCTTTTTTGGCTTCTTCAGACCACACAGAATAATATTCCATCTGAGATTCACATGTAGCATGAAAATGTCTTCCTCATTCTCCAATGTCTTAAAGTAAGGTATATCATGATTTTGCATTTCAAACGCACCCTATTCATATTGATTATGAAGACTTACTCTAATATCATTTTGAGAAAAGTCTCTAGTATCATCGACATCTTCACCAGGTTCACTCTCATCATCATCTTGTGAAGGTCCATCTTCTTCTAAACTTTCATCACTAATTTCAGCATTTATATCATTATATAGATCAACGTTGGTCTTATTATCCCTGTGAAAAAAAATATATTAATTTTAAATTTTAGCAAGATAATAAAATACAGAAGCTTGTTTTAAAAGTGACAATTTATACTCTAAAAAGTCATTTCTTCAATTAATAGGATATAATTTGCGTATACTGATAATAAAAAATTATCTTATTAAATTATTGCATAAAAAATCAATTAAATATAAAGTTGTTATTTTACCTTGCCTCATATTCCCTGAGGCTATTATCACTATGCATTTGGTTGCTTGAGCCTTCATCAAATGATCGATGGTCATGCATCGACAATCTCTAGAATGATGGTTGAGCAATCAATTCTGCAAAATGAGGTCGACTAATCATTGCAAATCTATAATTTTGAGCCAATAGATTCATGTGATAACCATGCTGACCACTAATTTGAAATATATCATTTTGAGTTTATTTTTTTAGTCTTTACATACATCTCCAAAATATTAATATTAACCTTATCCGCAAATTTTGAGGTATGAAAAGGAATTGTAACAAAGATTGATCATTCTCAATATTAAACTCAATGAATTTTATATTGTTACCTTGAATTGAACATGGATATTTTTCAGAAATATCCATTTGAATATTTTTACTATTTGTTCCCATTTTCTCATGCAACAAATCAACCAATTCAACATAGTTGGTTGAGGTAGACATGCTAATAATCGTTCTAGCACATTGAGAATACCTAAATCCGTTCATGTCAGTAATTATTTCGGCCCCCCAATACAAAGCAACCATCAGATGATGTTCAAAGTTAGCCATTTTTATCCTACACATAAAAATAAAATATTTTTTTTATAATTAGTAAATAAAAAGATAAATCTAGAATTATAGTAAAAACTTAACATCATACGCTATATTAACTTGACTTATTTAATTCATACCTGATGAAATTTTTTGAATAATATTCAACAATGGTGGTCACATGTAAAAACTTTCATTATATAATATTTAACAATGGTGGTCACAAGTAAAACTTTCATTTTATAATCACACACGATCAGTTTGAAAAATAGAGAAAATATCACTTTAACAGAGTCTCGTAACTTACAGTCACATTTTCAAGACAAAACATTACTCTCAATTATGTTTTATAGCTTTATAGATTTGATTCTCCTACTTTGCAAGATTTGATTCTATATTTGCAGGGCTCGTAATTGGATTCTTAATAAACATTACTGTGAGTAACATTTATTCATTAACACCGTCAGTTTTCCCGTTAACATAAAACGTTACTGCCAAATACGTTTTGTACAATTTTTAAAAAATTATAAATTGATTTGAATAATAGCTTAATTTGGTCAAAAATTAAGAATATTTTTTACATTAATAAGGTGTAGATAAAAAAAGTAGACGCGTGAAAACACGGAATGTTGCAAAAGCAAAGGAGCGTTGAGGAGTTGACCCACAATTGGGGGGCCACATGAGATTGAAGTGTAGATACGTAAACCAATGAAAACAGAATACGTTGTTCCTAAATCTGATGAAACGTCCAATCTAAGGAAAGATTCCTCACCATCTTCTTCTAACCTAAAAATAATCGTTTTCCTTTCTGCAAAGAATAATTTAGATCACAAGAATGGGAAACGCTCTAAGATTTCTGTATGGAAATTGCTGCAAACCTTCAGCAGACGCTGATTCCCTCGGACACCATCCTGGCGTTTCAGCTTTAGCACACGATCTCTACAACTTTGAAATCACCTCCCAGGTAATTCCTGCTGTCCTCAATTTTCTCTTTTGCCAATTGCTCAATTCAAGATCAGTTTTTTGTTTCATTCTGTGTTAAAATTTTTCCTTTTCCCTTAGGTTCCTCAAGGACTGAGTAAGAACGTTGTATCATCCAAGAAGGCGCAAGCTAACTGGTAAAAAAACTTTACAGAATTGATTGTAGTAGCTCAAGAATAGCCCTTGCACCAAAATTGACCTTCAGCGGAAATTAATTAAGGACAATAACTTAACTGCCGCCAAGTACTAGTGACTTTGTGCGTATAGCCGGGAAAAGCTTCAGACTCTTTGCTAATGTGTATATTGATTAATGCTAAAGCTGTTTTTTGATGCAGTGTATTAAACTAGTTTGATCTTTATGGCTGCTTTCCTAACTTGTACATTTTTTTGGTGATAAATGAAGGTACAAGAAACTTTCAGATGCATGGAGAGAAAATAAACCTCCCCCTAAAACACCTGAAGAAGCTTCAAGGCTTGTCATTGAGACCTTGAAGAGACATCAGAAAGCAGATGTTGAGGTTGTAACTTTGTACTAAATTTCCCTTGCACTCACTAGTTATAATAATAACTAGCAAAATTTGTCATATTTGATTTCAGGGGTTACTGGCCTTCTATGGTCTTCCTCTTCCTCACTCCCTAGTAGAATTAACTAGTAATGGCGCTCCTCCATCACACCCACAAGGAGTCAAGTTTGAGTTGCATACTCTCCCTGTAAGAATATTACTTATCTCGAAACTTTTTTAGCCCTATGAATCTTCACAATAGTGTAATAATCTTATATGTATGTGCTAGGTGGATGCGAAGGCTGTGGCAGACGGAGATACAGTAACTGTGTATGTTAGTACAACAGATCCTAGAGAGTCATCATGTCTCCCAAGAGAAGTGCAAGCTGCAGCTATTCAGAGATCAAAAGCACGGGCTCAGAAGAATTATGCAAAAGCAGATGAATTGCACAAACAGATTATAGATTCAGGATACAGGTCAGTTGCATAAACCATAGCTTTGTCTCTTTTTAACTTTTATTCACAATTCATTGCGATTCTGTAACAGGGTGATACCAGTGAACCATGACCAAGTTCTTGCTCGAAAATATAGGATCAGATTAAGGTATTACGA
>JAABOM020000103.1:3745953-3772901 GCA_011800125.2 Solanum clarkiae
TTGGGGGCGGTAGAAAAATGCCACCACTGACAGAAAAATCGACGAATGTGTCAACGAAAGAGGAGAAGATGGTAGGGAGATTTTGGCAGGTTAGATTGGCTTGTGAATCCATTGTTGCATTGTAATGGTGGAAATATGAAGGTTTTTGTTTAGAAATAGACGTTCGCTGAGGTGACTTTTGACTTATTAGTAGTAAACTTTCATTTATTTATTTTTTTAGTTTTTTCCAAAATATTAAATTAAAAAAGAATTAATCATGTCCCAAATATTTTTGGCAATTTAGAGAAATTATAATTGAGCTATTTCTTCTAGATTTTTGAGACTGAGGTTCCCACGAAATAGTCTTTCTACCTCTATGAGATAGTGATAAGGAAAAGGTAAGCAAGAATCCATAATAATGTTTGAAATTCTCTCTTTCTCCCCCGTCATGAACCCTAGACGAAACCCTAGATTTGCCTAATCGGCCATGGCCCTTCCGGCCACTGGCCAGACTATTGTTGATGGGTCTCATGGCCCTGTTATGTCGTATGCGGATTTATCTGAAGCAGCCAAAAGACCCTGAAAAACCTATTTCATACTTACACGGGGAACCACTGGTGATATGGGAACAAGAGGAAGTAGAGCAAATGATCGTGAATGAGAATCTGGAGTATGTGGCAATCGACAATTCTTGTATGGATGACCAAAATTACAGGAACTGCGCAGATTGGTCCCAACACAATGTGAACTTAAGGGGGAATGCAAGATCGACTTATTATGTAATAGGCATATATTGATTAGGGCATCATTGATGGAAGATTATGTACACTTGTTATCTAAGCCGGGCTTCTACATCTCACACAGGACGAGATCTTACCCAATGAGAACTTTCAAGTGGGATCCTATTTTGATCCAGAGGCGGAAACATCGATGGCAGTAGCATGGATATCTTTCCCAGCACTTCCATCAAATTTCTTTGGAAAGAAGCGATTTTTTCACTAGCAAAGGCAGTGGGAAAACCGTTGCAAGTGGACATGGCCACCAAAAACCAAACTAGGCCAAGTTGTGCCAGGGTCAAAGTTGAAGTTGACCTTCTTCAAGAATTCCCCAAGAGGATTAAAATAGGGGTACAAAATCCGGATGCGAAAATAATAGAGAAATGGATTAACATTAAATATGATTATGTTCCTAAGTACTACAATACATGTATATTGCAAGAACATGACGAGGATCAGTGTTATATCCTGCATCCAGAGCTCTACAAGAAGCAGGAGGAAGACAAGAGCAATAAAGAAGAGAAGGTGGAGGAAAAACAAGCAGAAGAAAGAAAAAGAAAGGTTAAGGAAGATAACCAGTAGCCACAGAATGAGGAGGAGAATAAGAAAAATAATGCAGGAAAAGGAGGGTAGGTACATATCAAACAAATATGGAATAGATTGCGCATCAGAAATTCCTTTGGTGTTCTACAGCAGGAGAAACAGGCGGAGAAGATAGAAAAGGAAAAGAATGATGGGCCTAGTGGCGATTCCAAAGTAGAAGCTGAAAAGGAGCAAGGAAATTAAAAAAAGTAAGGTGGAGGTGGTACCTACTGATAGTGAAAAGGGTTCAACCTCTATCAATGACAAATGCAATACTAAGCAAGAAACGCCTCATCAGGCATCAAATAAAGGGAAAACTGAAAGTCAGGAATCAAACAAAAGGAAAACTGACAGTCAGGCATCAAATAAAGGAGCTTTAGGTCGGTTATCTGCAAATAAAAATGGTGGGGGAGTACAAGGTGTAATCAAAGGGATTTTGGGGGACAATTCACCAGTAACAACTCACAAGAATGATAAAAAGGTGGAAAGCTCAGTGGAAATAATAGAAAAGCAGGACAATCAAGGTGATGAGGGGCATCAAGAGGTGGATGAAGGTATAGATAACAATATACAATAGGCTAGTAAGGATGGGGATTTATCTCCAAGAAAAACAAACAACTTGAAGTCAGGATAAAGAAGGCTAAATCTGGAGTCCCTCTTCAAGTACAAACAAGGAGGAACAAGGAGAAGACAAATAGTTTACAATGATTGAAAAAAAATGATGTTTTGGAATATCAAGTCTGTCAATTCTCAAAAAGCTTTTGAGAGGTTGATAGATTTGAATTATAGACACCATTATTTATTTATTGCACTCATGGAACCTTTTTAGGATCCATCCGAAATTGAAGATTATAGAAAGAAGTTGGGGTTTGAGCATGCAACAACCAAATTTTTTGGAAAAATTTGATTTTTCTGGAAGCAATAATGGGTAGCTGATATACTACTGGATACTATCCAACAAGTCACTATTAAATTCAGATGGAACAACAAAGACTTTCTGATATCCATAGTATATGCAAGTTGTAATGGACTGGAGAGACTTGAATTATGGAAGGAACTGCAAAGTGTGGAGCCTGATAGAGATACCCCATGGATTATTGGTGGAGACTTTAATGTCATTCTACATGAAGAAGAGAAATTGGGTGGGTTGTCCTTTGAACAATAAGAAGCACTGGAATTTGCCATGTTCATTAATACTTGTTACCTGCATGATATTAAATTCACTGGTAGTGAATTCACTTAGTGGAATGGGCGAATAGAAGAGGATTGTATATTCAAAAGGCTTGATAAGTATTGGGAAATGGAGCTTTCATGGACTTATTCCCCTCATCAGAGGTTCAACACTTGATTAGGAAAGGGTCGGATCATGCAGCTTTTCACTTGATATGTAGCTCAAATGATAGAATTCCTGTGAAGTCCTTTAGATTTCTCAACTTCTAGGTTAATCACAAACAGTTTGAGGAGGTGGTGAAACAACATTGAAAGGCCGATTTTGTGGGCAGCCTATTTCTTGAAGTTCAAGCTAAGATGAAAAGTGTTAGAAAAGCTCTGGTAGTTTGGAGTAGAAAGGCATATGGAGATATTTGCCAAAAGGTGGCCACTTTGGAGGATCTCATCAGAGTAAAAGAAAATCAATTTGAACGTCAACCTTCCCAGGAGAACAAAGAAGAGTTGAAGAAGATGAAAGCTGAGTTTAAAATGGTTCTTAAATGATGAAGGGGAATTCTGGCAACAAAAGGCTGGGATGAAATGGTTGCAGGATGGGAACAGAAATACAAGGTTCTTTCATACTTATGTGAAAGGCAGGAGGAGAAGATTGCATATAGGATAAAGTATGAACTCACAGGGAGAGATTCTAACTGAAGCAGATATGATTGGTAATGAGGCTGTCATTCACTATGGTATGCAGTTCCAAGCAGAGCCATATGGAAGGGATTATCCTATATTATAGCACATTCCTAAATTGATCTTTGATAAAGATAACAGACTGATGGAACAACTCCCAGATGAGGCAGAGGTCAGGGAGGCAGTTTATGGTCTGAATGCATATAGTGCTAGTGGACCTGATGGTATTAAGGGAGCATTTTATCAGAGTTGTTGGGAAATTGTTGGAGAGGACATAACCAGACTAGTGAGGGATTTATTCTGTGGTAAGAAATGACCAAATTCATTACTCACACTAGTTTGGTTATGGTACCAAAAAAGGAGATAATGAAGAGTTTTACGGACTTTAGACCCATCAGTCTAGGTTCATTCATTAATAAAATTATCTCTAAGGTGATCCATGGGAGAATAAGCTTAGTTCTTCCAAAAATTATTTCATAGAATCAGTCAGGCTTCATTAAGCATAGAAATATAGCAGAGAATGTGTTGTTGGCACAGGAGATAATCAGAGATATAGGCAAAAGAAATAAGAATGTGAATGTAGTGGTGAAGCTAGATATGGAAAAGGCCTATGATAGAGTGTTTTGAATATTCGTCACTAAGGTCTTAAGACAATTTGGGTTTTCTAAAATCATGATAGATATGGTATAGAGAATTGTTTCAAATAACTGGTATTCAGTGGTGATAAATGGGAAGTCACATGGTTTCTTTAGTTCCTGTAGTGGATTGAAGCAAGGAGATCTTTTATCCCCACCTTGTTCATTATTGCTGCAGAGGTGCTTTCTAGTCTTTATGAAGAGAAGGGTTTTGTTCGTTATAGTTTGCCTAAGTGGAGTCCTAAAATAAAACACTTGGCATATGTAGATGACACTATACTATTTGGGTCAGCAAATATGGGCTCTATTATAAAAATGATGAGAATTCTAAAGGAATATGAAGATAAGTCAGGCCAGAAAATCAATAAAGCAAAGAGTGCTTTTTATCTTCATGATAATAGCCCTCTATGTGTAGCAATCAGATTGAGAAGATTAACTGGTACAAAACAAGGTAATTTCCCCTTCACTTACCTTGGATGCCCAGTTTTCTATGGGAGAAGCAAGATTTGCTATTTTGAAGACATCATGAGAAAGATATCTAGGAGAATCTTGTCTTGGCATAACAAATTACTATCATTTGGAGAAAAAAAATATTGATCATTCATGTGTTGCAGCCTATGCCTATCCATTTGTTATTTGTTATGAACCCTCCCAAAAGAGTTTTAGAAAGAATTCACCAACTGTTTGCAAAATTCTTTTGGAGTAGGGTGGGTGGAGTCAAAGGTAAACATTGGGTAGCATAAAAGTAGTTATGCTATCCCAAAGAGGAAGGGGGACTAGGATTCAGAGCTCTACAAGATGTGAACAAGGCTCTATTTGCTAAACTTTGGTGGGTCTTTAGAACATCCGTAACTTCATTGTGGGCTCATTATATATAAACCAATTACTGCAAAAAGATGCATCCTGTGATCACTTCAAATGTAGGTGCTTCTATGGTTTGGAGGAAAATGCTGATGGTAAGAGATGAGACTGAACATGAAATTTGGTGGCAGCTAAAATCAGGCAACTCTAATTTCTGATTTGATAATTAGACAAGACTAGGTGCCTTGTATTTTATTGTTGAAAGTACTATTGAGAATGAAGAGGTTGAAGTCAAGGATTTTGTTGAAAATGGGCAGTGGGCAACAGAAAGACTGCTGGAAGTTCTAACGGCTGAGCTGCTTGAATACATTATACAATCTGTTTCAGTTCCAGTGGAGGAAAATATTCTGGATAAGGCCTGGTGGATGGTTGAAATTTCAGGCAATTTTACTGTTAAGATAGCTTTTAAACTTCTCAAGGGAAAGAGGCAGGAGTAGGAGTGGGCAATAAATATATGAGTAAAAGGCCTACCTTTAAAGATTGCATTCTTACTATGGAGAGTGAGGAAAGGGAGAGTAGCAACTGATGACAACCTACAACCTACAGAAGATGAAAATCCAAGTGGTGTTAAGATGCTACTATTGCTAGAAGAAGGAAATGGAGACTATGCAACACTTATTTCTAATAACTCCCACAACTATTAAGTTGTGGAAGCAATTTGCTAATTGTGCAGGTATACATTATGTGGGCAAACATTTGCAGCAACTAGTCCATTCATGTTGGGATTACCAAGGATCTCATAAGCTAAAAAAGACTATGCAGAGTGTCCCAACTATTCTCATATGGCACTTATGGAAAAGGAGAAAAGCTTTCAAGCATGACAAGAAACAGTCTACAACTGGATGGTGCTCCAGTGTGATAAAATTATCTCCCAGGTAATAAAAGCTAACTTTCCTGGGATTAAGAGGGTGCCAAATCATTGGGGAGATATAGTAGTTTTTTTAGTTCCTACAGACCTAAGCTACAATATGAAAGTATATTGGAAGCCAGGGCTAGAGGATTAGGTTATGTGTAATATAGATGGAGCCAGCAAAGGCAACCTAGGGCCAAGTACATATGGATTATGTCTTAGAAACAAGGAGGGCAACCTGTTGTATGCAAAAGCAGACAGAATAAAGATTGCTAGCAACCTAGAAGCAAAAGTTGTGGCAATAAGGAAAGCTCTTAATTTTTGTGTAAGGAAGGGAATTAACAAAGTGCAAATCCAGATAAATTCACTAGCCCTCAAACAAATGCTAAACAGGGATTGGAAAATCCCTTGGGAGCTAATTGAGATTGTGGAACATATACAAAGTATGATGCTAAAATTAGTTATCGAGATAATTCATGTATTTCGAGAAGCTAATCAACTGGCATATTATATTGTAAATGAGGCAATTCAACAAGAGAGCAAAATAATATTTTATAATTTTTCAGAGTTGCCACCTACAACTAGAAGAATATTTAACATGGATAAAATTCAGACCACATATTAAGAATCAGAACCAAAGCCATAGTGAACAGGGATGCATGATGTTATTTACAGATATTTATACAGATTACCATGGTTGCGACATATGGGAGCAAAAAATACACAAAAGGAGGGGTCGGGAATCTATAGTTAGTCGAGCCTTACTATATGCCACACAAAAAGAAGCTACACATGTGATTAACTTCCTAGATCTGCATCATCGTGGGGGAATGGCTAAATGAAGATCCATCACTTTGAAGAATCAATGGAGTTTGCTGTAACAGTAACATATCTAGTGAGGTACACATTTTTCAAGCTAGATCTAACACAAGAGAGATCAGGAGATAGGACTTACAAACTCAAATCCAGTGTGAAGAACATATGGTGGTAGACTCGAAGAGATGATGGCAATGGAGGACTCACGCTACACAAGCTATAGATGAGGAAAGATCAGATGAAATCTTACAAGTCAAAATGAAAGCAACAAAAGAGTTACTCATAGGAGAAATAGGCTAAGGACAAGAAGGAGAGGCATGATTTGCCTAGCCACCATCAACGAGCTCTCATAGTCAACATCGGAGAAAGCAAGTAGATGAAAATCCTTGATTAGGAAATTTCCTTCACGATGTATCTAGAAAGTCCTATTATCTAGGGTCTATGTCTATACTGGAGGGTTGGGCTTCCGGATCTGATTTGTATTTGGACCTTGAAGAAATTTGAAAAGCCCTCACTGCATTTGTGATATCCTCAGCCACCACCCTTCAGTATTTCTGAAAAAATAAACTTAGGAATCTATCTGGCCTAGCTGCACTATCCCCATTGAGCTGAAACACTATGTTTTTTACCTTCTCTTGTTCTGGCTCTTAAGTCATTTTTTCATTCTCCTCCTGGGTAATGCTTTGAGAAATGTACTCCAGTATGGAGAAATCCTGATTGTTATTACTTTGAATGAAGACCTCCCTGAAGAAACTAACTGTTGCTTCCCCAATATCTCCATCCTTCTGAACCTGCACCCCATTTTCTATTAAAATCTCATAAATGTGCAATTTTTTCTCTGACCTTAAACATAGTAATGAAATAGCTTAGTGTTCCTATCTCCCTGGGTGAACCATCTCATCCTTGCTTTCTGTTTCTAGAAATCTTCTTCCATTTTTGAGTATCTCATAAATCAGCTTCTACCTTAGTTCCATTCTGTTCTCTAATGAAGGGTCAATTTCCAGTTGTGCCTTTTTAACTTTTATGATGTCCTCTAATGTAGCAATTTGGATAAAGATGTTTTCAAATTCTTCTCTACTCCATGTTGTAAGTGCCCTTTTAACCTTTTTTATTTTAGCATATAGCATCAAAAAAGGGCATCATCTAAAATCCACCTTCCAATGGTTTTTTACAATTTCCATAAATTTCTTGCTTTTACACCAGAAATTCAAAAAAATGAAAAGGTTTAGCAAAAAGTCTCTCTTTTGAACTGCAAATGAAGTGTAAAGGGGCATAGTTTGATCCTTGACAGATTGGATGTTGCACTTCTAATTTAGGGAATACTTCTTGAAACTTCATATTAATCAAAACCCTGTCAAATAATAACAACAATAACATACCTAGTAAAATCCTACAAGTGGGGTTTGGAGAGGGTAGATTGTACGCAGACCTTACCACTACCTCATAGAAGTAGAGAGACTGTTTCCTGGGAATCCTCATCTCAAAACCCATAAGCAGAAAGAACTAGATATGACAAAAGGAAAGGAAGAGAAGGGAACAAAAGGTGCGACTAACAATGAATAGCACATGACAGTATCTAAATATGACAAAACTAACACATATACGATAGATAATGAGAACATGAGAAATAATAATAATAATAATAATAATAATAATAATAATAATAATAATAATAATAATTTAGCCTGCTACTCTAATTCGCGACCTCTACTTCTTTCTATCTAAGGTCATGTCCTCAATGAGATCGAGTTTCGCCATGTCATGTCTGATCACCTCCCCCAGTACTTCTTCGATCTACCTCTATCCCTCCGAGTAGCTCCCAAAAGCAACCTCTCGCACCTCCTAACAGGAGCATCAATACTCCTTCTCTGCACATGCCCTAACCATCGCAGTCTCACTTCCCTCATCTTTTCAGTCACCGGGGACACCTCTAGTTTCTCCCGAATGGTCTCGTTCCCAACCTTGCCACTCCTGGTGTGACCACACATCCATCTTATCTCCTTATCTCTACAACATGCATCTTCTGAACATGTGTATTTTCAATTGGCCAACACTCCACCCCATACAGCAACGATGGTCTAACCACCACTCTGTAGAACTTACCTTTGAGTTTAAGTGATATCTTCTTGTCACACAATACTCCAGATGCAAGCCTCCATTTAGTCTATGCTGCCCTAATACGATGTATGATTTCATCATTGTTATCACCACTACTCTGATGATGGACCCCAGATACTTAAAGTTTTCCCTCTTGGAGATAGGTTGAGTGGCAAGCCTCACATCAGAGTTTGCTTCATCCCTCTCTGAATTTGCACTCCAAGTATTCAATAAAACCCTGTCAAGCCTTTTGAATATGCAGGCATCATTGATCCCACCATTCCAACAAGTATATTTGCTTTCATAAAAGCCATTTCAGTTAAAGCACACCTGCTGGTACAATGTGCAAAATCCATTGTCTTTTGTTGAGTAAACTCCAACCCTCCTTGTTTCTCTCCTCATTTAAGATGATATTAAAGTCACCTTCTACAATCCAAGAACATCTAGAAGAGTTTATACTTTCAAGGTCTTCCCGCAGTTCAAGTCTATCCAAGGTATTACATCTGGCATAAACTGAAGATATGAGAAAATGATTATTCGGGTAAATATATTTCATTGTAACATACTGGTAAGAATTATTCAAAACTATACCAGTCCAATCCTGCCTCCAAAAAATTCAAAATTTTTCTGAAAGATTGACTAAAGCATTCTCAAAACCCAATAACCTTCTAGAATGTTAAATCTCTTTCGAACCCTAAAACGGTTCAATTAGAGCAATAAAAGAATAATGATATCTTCTATTCAGTTCTATTAATCTCCCAAAAGTGTTCTGGTGTTAACAGATCTAATACTCCAGAATAAAGCTTTATCAATCATTGATCGCAACAAATAGCCCCACCCTTTCTATTCCTTGTTTTGGCTTGAAGTAGTATAGTGAATTTTTCTTTCTTTACATTAAGGCTGTTGGTATGTCTGGGTGACAAACCAGCCTTATTGACATGTAGAATGTTATAATCCAACCCATCTTCTTCATCCAAGTCATTGCTATGATGTGACCCTATTTCAGATAATGTATCTTGGTCTGATTCTCCTTCCTCCTTATGATCTGACATTTGAAGTTCACTCTTTGTTGTCAAATTGATGGTTGTATCAACTATTTCCCTTAAAAACTTTTTACTATGTCCTTGACTCTTGTCTTCATTTCTCCCTCCTCCACTTGCCATTGAATTTGTCTCCTCCTTGTTTTGTGAACCCACTGATTCTTTGCTCATGTCATCCTTCCCAAATGTGTGATCAACCCATTCTTTCATTGACTAACCGTCATCCTTTTTATCTTTATTTTCGCTATGCTCCCCTTTGTTGTTTGCTTCCTCATTTCCCTTCTTCTTTTCTAAACTAGCAAACTTACTTTGAGTTGCCACTCTAACTGTCACACTTGTTCAGGTTGTTTACCTCGACCTCTTTTTCTCTTTTGCTCCATAAAGCTCTCCTTATTTGTCTCTTTTGGTGCCACATTGGGTTCCTGTTTTGGTGGCTTCTGTTTATCATCTGGATGAGTAGTTTTCTTCCCTTCTTTCTCATCTTTCTTCTCCTCTTGTTTTTTGTACAACTCCAGACGATTGATGTAGCATTGTTCGTTATCATGCCCCTGCAGCTTACAAGTTATACAATATTTGGGTATGTAGTTCTATAGGATCTGAATCCACTTCTCCACCACTGTCTCATCATATTCTTTTATTCCAATTTTGACTCTCTTGGGGAACTCTCCTAATAGGTCAACCTCCACTTTGACCCTGGAACAACTAGGTCGGGTCTGGTTTCTTGTAGCAGTGTCAACTTAAAGTGGCTTACCCGTAGATGCAATCAGTGAAAAAAGTGCTTCTTCCTCAAAAATTTTGGGGGTAGCGACGAAAAAAGATATCCATGCTATTACTATAGAAGTCTCCTCTTTTGGGTTAAACATGGGATCCCACTTTAGAGTTCTCATAGGGTAGGAGGCTCCATTATGCGAAATGTAGAATGCATGCTTTGAAAGTAAATGGACGTAGTCCTCCAGTAGTGATGCCCTGATGAGAACATACCTGTTACTGAGCAATCCAATTTTACAATCCCCCTTGAGCTCACATTGTTTTGGGATGAGTCTTCTCAGATTCTGTAGTGCCAGCTACTCATATGAGAATTTTCCAATCACAACGTATTGGAAACTCTCATTTATTATCATTTGATCCACTTCTTTTATTTTATCCCATAATACAATTGGTTCCCCATGTAGATATGAGATCGGCTTCAAAGGTACAGGTTTGTGAGTTTTGAAAGGTTTCAACGCATTTGCATATGAGCGCGCCTGGTTCTGAGGCTGGCCATCCCCCAACGGAGGCTGGCCATCAACTGTCCCAGCCATCCAATGCTGAAAAAGTTAACGAGAATAGTACTAGGATTTTCAGAAGAGAGAGAGTATTTTTTCGAGATATGTTAATTGTTTATGAATACATAAAGTAATGAGATATCTTAATTCTTAACACCAATTCGACATATTAATTTATCTAAGAATAAGGATAAATAAATGTTCGTAAAGATGTTGTTTTGGCCCAAATAATTTTTAAGAAAAGCTAGAAAAAATATTGAAAAGTGATGTTTGGTCATAAAACTTGACAAATGTAGCTGAAGAATTCCAAAGTTCTTGAATACTAGAAAAAACTAGTATTTGAGAACTTGGAATAGTATTTGAAAAGTTTTAAATATTTAAAAATTATCCCAACTTTTTTTTTTTTATGTTTTATCATAAACACCCATCATTTATTTTATTTCAACTAATATTTATCTACCTCTGGGCGGGAGCCTTTGAGTCATTGGGGTAATGTTGTTGTTGTAATATTTATCTACCTCCTCTGAAAAAAAATTTAATTATAATTTGAGTAATAAGATTGAGAAAAAGAACAATTTATTTTTAATGAATTATAATTTAACTCAATTAATGACAAGTTTAAGTATGCAATTAATGCATTGATCTTGCTCAACAATGCTCTTACACCCTACAATACTCCAACTTACTTGTTGAATAATTTGAGGATAGAAAAGTTGAAAGTAAATTTATACCATATTTTTGTTCCAATGCCCTTTGTGTTCATAATTAATTAGGCAGCCAATCAAAAAGAAAAAAAAATTATTTTTCCAATTTCTCCCCAAGCAAATGATTGTCTAAAACCCTAAACCCCAAATATTGCAAAATCAGCTTTGAGATGGATCACATAGCTGCACCAGAAGAGAGAATTAGGCAGAAGCTCAACGAAGTAAATACAGCCGCCCAAACACAACTCTCCGGCGTCCAAGATCATGTTCATTTTACACTTCAGGTATGCTTCTAAATTATTATGTTTTGTGATAATCTTTTCAGTGTTTTAATGGGGGGAAATTTGCAGCAAGCATACTTCAAATGTGCGTATGAGTGCTTTGATAGGAGGAAGAAACAAGAGGAGATAGATAACTGTGTAGAGTATTGCAGTGTTCCTGTTCTTCAAGCTCAGAATTTTATTGAGAGTGAAATGGCCAATTTTCAGGTAAAAAGCTTTGCTTCCTCTTCAAACTTTGACATTTTTGTGTACCTAAATATTGTGCTTGATTTTGGTTTGTAAGTTATATTTGAGCTTCATTGGATCCTACTACAAAATTTATGTGCCAAGTCGGCATCGGTTGGAGTATTTCTATTGAATTTAAGATAAAAATTAAAAGCCAATACCAAGTTTTAATTTTTAGCTTATTTTTGTACTTTTTGTAGCTTGATTGCCCTTTTCAAATGCCTCCTGAAACAAAAAAAGAGTTTAAAAAAAGCCAAAAGCTACTCAAAATAAACTAATTCAAACAAAAATTGAGGTGTGTAGTTGTGCAGTCTCAGAGATAGAGTGCTTACTTGATATCTGGGTAGAGTACTTACTTGCACTTCAGGTCAATTTTGAGTATTTGGTTATGTATTATGCCCTTAAAGTATATTTAAGTGTTTGGAATGAACGAATTTTTTTGGTTACAAAAATGTTTTCGTGGTAAATTTATTTTGAAAAGATTGAAAGAAAGGGGAAGATCAGTCTCTTTATTGTTTTCCTGTGTATGGTTAGGTATAAAAATAGGTGAACATGATTGATACATGTAGTAGTTTAGGCTATAGGGATAGTGTTTTGGAGATACTTTTCAGTATTCAAGGTCGACAACAATACAGAGAAAGTGTTTGGATGAAAGGAGAAGAAGTTAGGGAGAATGTGAACTTGTTGTATAAGAAGTTCGGGAAAAATGGGTGATGAACATTGGTTTATGGAATAAAGGTTCATTTATATGGCAGGAAAGAGGTCGATTCAGAAGCGTTTTCCATGGGGTAAATATCTTATGTGGATCATTTCTCTTGGTCAACTAGGAATAGAGGTAGTTACATAAAATAATCAACAAAGTTAATGATAGGATACACGAATATTCTTTACTGACATTTTTGAGCTATAAAGGTTAACAACAATGTCAATGTGTTGGTTAAAACAACTGATATCGAGTAATAGCTGGAGCATTTGTAAGAGAAAATGACTTCTAGCCGCAAGTAACAAGTCTTTTTGTTCATCTTGCTGGGCTATGTTTTACACTTTACCAGATAGATTGACATTCAGAACATGGTGCTATGTGTTTGTTTCTTCCCTTTTGATTTTTGGGGTGGATAGTAATTGTGCTTAAATCTGTCTTCCTTCAAGTCATGTTAGGTTGTGAGTTGTGTCCAATATAAGGTTGTCCTCTCTTTTCTTATTCCCAAAGATAAAACAGGTGATGCAAAAAAAGGAAAAGACAACAACAGATGGAAGAAAGAAAATACCTTGTCGAAAGCTTTTGTGGGGACATTGTCAGGGAAGCTTGGAAAATTAGGGTGAATATAGTATTTTGGGATGTAGCTTGTTGATTCAGGGTCCTGCAATGCCATGTAAAAATGTATTCATCAATTTAAGGGTTTTTTTGAAATTCTTTCTTATAACTGAAACTTTTTGAGGTGTGGTTGTTCTGCAATGCATATATTTGGTCCTTTATTACTTCTTTTAGTAAGATTGTTTGCATTCCCCTACACATTTTAGGCTCATATTCCATGTATCTCTGGTTGCTTACAAGCAATAACTTTTGGAGCATAAAGTGAAGTTTTCCTTGTCTGTACTGTTATAATAATGTTTATATAGTATATTTACCCATCAATTTCATATTGAACTTTTGCTGTCATTTAATAGATTTGACTTTCTTTTTCAGTCAGTATAGATTAGAATATGTTTATCGTACTAATTGTGGTTGCAGTTGTTCTTTTATCCATTATTTTCTATATGCTACACTTGAGCTGAGGATCCAATCATAAACATCTCTACCTTCACAAGGTAAGGCTAAGGTTGCTGATAGAAAACTAGGATAAAAATCAAGATGATAATGGAACTTTACTAGTTAAATAATGTGCAAGGATCTTAAACATTGCATTAACAAATAGTTATGTCCATGTGGAGTGGACAAATCTCCAGATACAAAGATAACGATAATACTTTTTCTCTACTGAATTTTTCTACAAAATATATTAAATGTAAAGATAATTCCAAATACATAGAAGCAGTTACTGCTGTAGATAACTGCTAACTATAGCTACTATAGATAACTACAACTTATATGTTTTATCCCATTTAAAACAAAGAAACTAAGATGGATTATCTCCACATGCTTGTCTAGATTTTCTTCTAGAGTAAGTCCGTAAAGGAGGAGTCGCATCAGCTGCATAGATATCACCCTTCTCAAACCCCACTTGTGGGATTATACTGGGTATTCATTTACCTGAAGAAATAAGAGGGGTTCTTGATGCTAGTTTTTTGTCTGATTGATCTCTTAAAATCAAGTAATTGGCTTTATTCTTATTTGATTTCTGAAAGAGAAAGTTGCTGTAATGAAATATAAACCAAATCTTAATAGTATATTGGCTCGGAAAAAAAAAAACATCAATTCATTTCTCATCTGATGATTTTTATGTCCTTTGTGATATTTAGTGGATCCACTGCATTAGCACGATTGTTCTGGTTGAACTGACTACTTGTTCGTGATTTCAGTATTACGGAAATTGGGGTGGCCAGCCTTGTAAAAGTGGCTGGCTGATCACGTCCTACTTTTGGCTTGTTTAAATTAACCTGTTGTTGGCGTAGATATTACTCCTCCGTGTATCCTTGTATCTCCAGGGAAGAGGATGCTGTCTTTGTGTTTAATTGACGTTGGTGTGGTCTATTATCTGAAGTCTTTAAGTGAGAAGATTTAGCAGATTGATTGGTGTGACATTCTGCAGCCATTATGAAATCGAATCATGGGTTTATTAATTCATCACTTGATGAAGCATTGTTTCTGAATGACCGCAGGAAAAGATGAACAGGTCTCTAATGGTCTGCCAAGACAAGTTTGAGGCCGCTAAACTCCAGAAGAACAAAAGTGACGCCATAAAGGATATGGAATCATGCGTAGACGAGTCAGTTGAAGACAGCATCAAAACATTGCCACACCTTGTTGCTAAATTCAAGGTTTCCCTCGGCATAACTGAGTAGAAAAATACATACCCTTTTGTACTTGGTTGCTTTTAGCTAAATAGATGCCAAATTCCAAAATGCGAATTGATACCAATCCATTCAGTTTTTTGAACCATAAGTTCAACCTTATATCTTGCTTCTAAAAATGTTATACTTGTACTCATGTTCAATTCTGAAATCTCATTCTTTCTCCTTTCAGACTAATGTTGATAGAAATTATACCTAGTAACCATTTTAACCGCAATGTACAAAATATTGCGAGCCTAGCCACTATGAAAGTTAGGTTTGGTCAGATTCTAATTCGAAACTTGGGATCGAGTCTAAATTTGGAAGCTGAATATTGTCTAGGAATTGAGTTGGGTCCCGCATTAGCTATTGATGTGGGGTTCCAAAGGCTGATTATTATGTTAGAAATTATTTTTTCAAAAAATATTTTCTATTATTTAGCAAAAAGTAAAAGATATTTTCATTCACTAACAAAACAATAAAAAATATTTATCATTCACCAATTAAACATGCAAAAATAAGTTAGAAATTAACTTATTTTTCAAGAAAATATTTTTCATCGCACCAAACACACCCTAAAAGAAGAGTGGTTTATTGGTTTATACCAGACTAAGAGGGTATTTGGCTAATCTTAAAAGTTGGTCAAACCTGCTTTTTAAATTCTTTTTAGCTTAAAAAAGTGTTTAACAATTTTTAAAATAGCTTAAAAAAAGTTAAATAGCTTTAAAAAAGTTAAAAATTGCTTAAAAAAAGTTGAAAGTTAAAAGTTGCCCTCAACTTTTTATTTTTTGGTTTATAGGTTATTATAATTTGACCAAAAAATTACCTTTTTATCCTAAATTTCTTTTCGTATTCTCAAAAATACCCTAACTCTTTCCCTCCTCATTATTTCAAACTCCCTCCCAGCTCTTCTCGTTCTTTTCCTGTATATTGAAATATATATATTTCTTCTTTCATTATTTTTTTTTCCAATAATCTATCATAGCAGAAAAATATTAATATGATAGATAATACTATTACTCAGGAACAAAATTAAAAGATATCTTAAAATTTTCATGTGATTTATCCAATTAATATTTTTTAAAATTAAAAATAAATTGTTTATATAAAATTTACTTAAATAAAAAGTTTATATTGATATTGAATTAAACTATAAATTTATTATACTTTATTTTATTTTTTTAGATCTTAAATTAATCATTTTGTATAATATTAACAGCTTGAAGGGTATTCTAGATATTTTAAATTAAAAAAATGTTTAACAACACTTATCTGCCAAACACATCAACAATTTTTTTTCAGCTACAACACTTTTATTCAAACACGTAACTGCTTATTATTTAAATAAATTTCAACACTTTAAAAACTACTTTAAAATTACTTTTTTTTTAGCTAATCCAAACATCCTCTAAAGTTTAAAGACTAACAAGAATTGAGTTAGTAGTAGGAATTAAGTGTAGTAAAATGAGAATCTCATAGTAAACGGAAAAATGAGAGGAAAATAATGAAGTAAAAAGGTCAGGACCCCAAAATTTCATTTCATTAAGTCGTTAGAGGATTATACAACACAAATTCTCCCAAAAATAAAAATAATAACATATGATATGAATCACATACACAAATAGATAGATGTACATAAGGACCATTCTATATAAATAATTACCTAGGCTATGAAGGAAAGAAAAAAGAAAAAAATATTAGTATTATAAGACTTTGAAATTAACTAAAACTTTGATTATCAAATATTTTGTTAATAAAAGTATGTAATATAACAAAATTTAAAAAAAAAAGAGTAATTAAAATTATATTGGAAACATTAAACTATTTCTTTTATATTTAGGAGTCTTTTTTGAAATTAAATTTTAATCAATTTATTATTTAACTCCTCACCATTCAACTCCAAATTATTAGTTTATGTATTCATAAACTATTATATATCCATATCATAAGTAATTGATTGATTTTCTCATCTTTGTCCGTTCATAATATAGTAAACTATTGCATCAAATTACAATATTTATTTAATTTTTTTATATGAATATTGTACTTTCCATCAATCTCGGATGGAGCCAAAGATTCACTATTTTTTGGCTTTGGGGTATGATGGAATAAAGCAAAATGACTCTTTAAACTGTCTGCGTTTCTTTCAATTATGAAGTAGCAATTAATCAATGCAACTTTCGACGCTCATCATGGGTCATCCGGAAACAGTTGTGCTATGTTTTTAAACATAGGGGTCAGACTGTGTACATCCGCCTCCCTTACCCCGCAATGGGTGGGAGCCTTTGAGGCACTGGGTAATGTTGTCGTTGTTGTTATTGTATATGAATATTGTACTTATTTTAATAGCAAATATTATTTATATATAATTTTTAAATTAACAAGACACATACGTGCGAAGCAAATGCACTAAACTAGCATATATTAAATGATGGTGTCAAAATATGCTATCCATATATTTTTTTCTCTTTTCTGCCGACCCTTTAAGTAATTAAGAAAATAATAAAATATAATGAATGATGAGTGTGAATTTATTGAATGCAAATATATATTTTTAACTATCTTGCCAACTCAGAACTATTAAAGAATAGGGAATTGGTTTCTGTCCCACATGTTTATTTCTAATCTTTCTTTTTCCATCAATGATTGACCAAAATTAGTTGTTTTAAAATAAACAAAAGAAGTATTTTATAGTATCACTGAATATTTGTTCATGTTATGCCAACTATCTATTATCAATAAATCCAATAATCTGTAAGCTTCTCTAATTAAAAAAATATATATAGTTTTTATTTTACCTAGATTTTATTTGTTGTAAATGATCATTGAATGTGACACAAGTTTTTCTTTTCTTTTCAATGAGTCCTTATTCTAAGTGTTAGGTAAGATGTTCAAGTAGTTAGATTACAATTTCTGTAGTACCACATGTGTTTTTTTTTAATGTGTTTGGTGAAATAATTTTAGTAATACGATTTGAGTTTCTTATAAGTTGGTTGAAATTGATGTTTGAATAGTACAACTTGAAATTCAAATTGTACCACTATAGTTTGTTATGTGTTGGGATGAAACTCAAGTAGGACGATTTGAATTTCTTATGAGTTGGCTGGAATTCATGTAATTCCAAAACTGATTACAAAAGAAAATAAATACAAGTCCGTATCCCAGTCTTCAAATAGAATATAAGAAGTATAAGGACTCTGAGAGTCTGCCAAATCGACAAGCTGCTACCTCTCGAATATCCAGAAAACTCAAGCTAACTCGAGTGGGATCGAGCTCACAACCTACACATATGTGTAGAAGTAAGAGTGACTACCATAAACAACAAGCACTCAGCAAGAGGATCTAACAAGTAAAACAATGAAGAACATTAGTACTCCTTATACACACCTACACTCGAAAAAATCCCAGCACAATACAATATATAATAGAAATACCCATCACATATTTCATGATTCAAGTTTAAACTTTCGGAAAAAAGATTAGGACCCACATGGAACCCTAAAGGAAAGCCCAAAGTGCTGAAATTCTTGTCTAAAAATGGCTAGAAACTCACCACGCCCAAAGTATGGTAAATAAGCGTGAGATTTTCTTACTCTTTCAATTTCATATTAAGTGAATTTGGGAGGCAATATTTAGAAACATAATTATATTTGATATGAACTTCTTCAGATTGCATCTCTCCTGATTTCTCATTTAAAATGTCTATTATTATCGATTTGGGGAACTTTCCTTTTAAATCCACTAGAACTTTTACCCGCGCATAACTTGGTCTTGTTTTATTAATGGTAGCTGTCAGACCCCCAGTCTAACTAGGTGTCATGGCACGAGCGTGGCACGAGCATGGCAAGGACTTCTACATTGGCCTTAGCATGCATGTGGGCAAGCAATGTAGCATGGCTGTGCGACTAAGTGTTGGTGGTGCAGTGAGGTGTTCAAGCTACTTGAGTGTTGGCAAGTGAGCTTGAACACCATGCCAAGGATACTGGACGAGGGCTAGGCAGACTTGGGCATAAAGGCGAGGCAAGGCAGCGTGTTGCTTGACAAGGCTAAGGCTTGGCAAGGAGTTAGCTTGACAAGACAAAGCTGTGGGCTTGACGATGGCAAGGCAAAGCTGATTCGTGTGCAGGCAAGGCAAAGTGTTGGCATCAAGTCAGAAATATAACTAAATGTTGGAAAGGCAGCAAAAAATATTCTAAGTATTGGCTATGTGGGATTTCGGTAAGGCATGAAGTCATGTGCGTGGCACATGTATTGTTTAGTTTGAATTTGAATGTAAATGTATCCTTGAGGATATGATTGTTGTAGGCTTAGTGGAAATTTGATTTGGCATGTCATGTGCTTGGCACATGGGCAGTTTGTAATTACCTTATCCCTTTTTACTGTCATGTGCAGAATTGTTTAAATGAAGGCTGAAATTCATCTAAGGCATTAGGAGGAGTGTTTTGTGCCTTAGAAAAATTTATGAGGTCTTTCCTTTGTTGTTGATTATCAATAAAAGATTGGGAAGTGATCCTGTAATTTGGCTAAGTGTTTTACGTTGCTGTGTTGTCTTATATTCAAAACTATTTAAGTGTTAGACAGATTGTTGCTGTGTGTTGTGGCTGAAGTGTGTAAGTGTTGCATACTGCCAAGAAGTGATAATGAAAAAAATAATCACGTCTGTGTCAGTAGCCATGTCCAGTTGCATGGATTTTCCAAATCCAGATGCCAATGTCTATTTAGGTTTTCAATTCTATTCATTGTCTCCACCTCATCCTCTGACCATTGAATGCATGACACTCCTTCTATATTGAACTTTTTTACGCGCAATTGATTCTCCCTTGGGGACAACATTTGTAATCACACTACTGAAAGACTTTTTTAAAGGTAAATTATTAAACGTACTATGTTTATTGAGGCTTAAAAATAAAAATCCTGACTCAGAAAGCTGACCAACCCCCTTTGGAGGCTGGAGTAGCCAGACCCTTGGTTTTGATGGCCATCAGTTTTTTTTTTTTTCTCGAGAGTATTTTCAATTTACAGATTGAATAAGATGAAAAAGAGGAATCTGATTGAAATTGAATTGAACTGAACTGATTTCAAGATCATGTCTTGCTGCTTTTTCTTTTCTTTGTTCAGAAATAAAAATTTGTTATTCGAATTTTAATAATCTAACATAAAAATCGAAAAATCCTAGTCATACTGACACCTGACAACTTAACCTTCACGCTAACATTCGTGACCTCTATGTAATTTCTAGTGTTAAGGAATTAGTGTCAATTCTTGGATTACAAGAGTTATAATCTGTTTTGGCTCATTTTATTTAGTGAAATTTTGGAGTGAAATCCTGGAGAGTAAATCGCCGTGACTGCTGCCATTTAATAGAGATATTAGTTCTATTTAATGAACACTTTTTTTGGGGATTCATACTTAACTTATTAGATACTTGAATACATTGCATGACATTACTTTTTATGGTGCATAAAATCACAATTATGGAGTAGTTTTGGCTACAGTCCATGGTATGGTTACTTGTGCATTTATTTAGTTTTGATGGCATAATTTGAAATATAGTTTAGAGAATTTGATATTTTTTCCGTTTCATTTTATGTGATAATTTTTTTTTGATTTGTTCCAAAAATAATATTATCTTACTCTAATTGAAAACAATTTAACTTTAAAATTCTTCTTTTACCCTTAATGAAATGATTCTCAAACAAACAAATATATAAGAATCATTTTGAACCACAAATTTCAAAAGTTCTTCCTTTTTTTTTCTTAAACACTGTATCATGATGTAAAATATTTTATACACATTAAATTCAATATAAAATATATGATTTGCTTCGTGGTATTAGACGTTGAGTGTCGGTTCACCAAATTTAGATTGTGGGACGAGTTTGAACAAACAGACATACATAAAAAAAATAATATAAGTACCAATTATATAGCATGTCATTCTAACCACTTAATAATAAAGTATATGCATATATATTTGGCACATTTGAAATCTTGAGAACAATAATGAGGGGACAGCTCACACTGGGGGAAGCTAACAAATGAAAAGAAGAATACATTATATTTAGGCTAGCTTCCTTTGTTTCTTATTGTTATTGAATATGTATATAATTTTTGTTCATTAGATTTATTACTTGACTATGCTATGCTCACTTCGATGGCAATAATACATTTGCTAAAAGTGTCACATTAATTTTAAATAAGACAAGGATTACATACATTTAATATCAATAGAAAGTAATCTTGGCCCATTTTCCATAAAATATTATCAGAAGATCTTGATCCATACCAAGAAAATAATAATTTTTGCATGATTACACCTCCGCTCTTTGTTCTCTCTTTCTTGCTAGAAAATATTTTTATGAAAAATAACTGATTTTCTTATTTATAATTTTTAGGTATTTGATTAGTAGAACAAAAGTTTTTTCTTAAAGCATTTAGGTATAATTTGGAAAAAAAAAATACTAAGACACTTGGATTCCTATCCCAACTTTAACATCGAAATTCGACCTGACCCCAACATCACCAAGTTCATAACCCTGACCCTAATCCCAACCTTGACTAAGAGTTACGATTCGGACTTGGGTTGGGATCAGGTCTAAGAGTTGAGGTTGGATCCCTGATATAGGTTGGATTCAGGTTTTGGATCAATCTAGGGTCAAACATCAGATCTTAGATCGTGATTAGGGTCGAGAGTTTAGTCCTTAGTAATGGATGATGTGTTCATGGTTGGGATCAGGAGTTAGGTCCTTGATCAAGGTTGGGGTTAGGTCCATAGTCTAAATCAAGACTTAGGTCTCGAGTCAAGATAGGGATAGGGAGTAGGGTCTCGAGGCAAATTTGGGGTGAGAATCAGGCCCCAAGTTAAGGTAAATGTCATTTTCTAGCCTCTAGGCTGGGGTCAAGAGTCAGATCTATTTGAGGCAGGTCCCAAGTCAGGATCAAGAGTTAGGTCTCGAATCAAGATAAGAGTTAAGAGTTGAGTCCCAAGTAAGGGCCGAGAGTATGACTTGGGTTGGGGACTAGTCTTGTGTAACACTTTGAAAATTTCTAAGCTACGATTCGAATTTTCCTCTTATGTGTATGAGATCATACCGAGTGATTTTAACCTTGAATATAGGCGTTAAAACCTATTCTATAGTGAGTTAATAGATTTGGGATGAATAAATGTCATAAAAATCCTTTAAAACAAAGATAGGTTAAAACCTTCCTTGCTGATTGAGTTTTGATATGAAATTCTATCAAATGGATGATCCAATAATAACTTCAAGGTTGTGAATATATATCAAGGTCCTTTTCTAAGTATTTGAAGTATGTCAGATGTGGTTTGAGATCATAAGGGACACCTAAAGTCAAAACAAGTTAAAAAGATTTCAATCAGTTAAGTTTCGATATGAGTTCATAAAATGGTCAACTTCAAATTGTCATATCTCTCATCACATAATGAGTTAGGAGATCCATAATATATCAAGTTAAAAATCTTTGAATTGTTTTCTAACTCATCCAATTTTACCTTAATTAGAATTTGAAGTAAAAAATTATGATTATTTTATTGAAACTTGTTGAAGCTGGAAAATTAGGCAATTCGTTGATTTGGCCCGCCAAATCCTTCTAAGAAGGCTTAGATACGGGGAAAAGTGTGGTTTAAGGTCCCCATTTGGCATACCACCGAATGGTTCAGCGATGGGACCCCTAGACTGTCATTTTGGTTGCCGGAACTCATGAAAAGGTCTTTTTTTTTAAAAAAAAAATTGATGATTATTTGACTTCCCTAAAAGGTAACCTTTTACCCTTAATTAATTTAAGCCTATCATATAGTCGAACAATCTCCCATTAATACATAAACCTTTAAAATCATTAAATTTTTTACATTCAAAGTTCTCCCAAAGAAGAAGCTGGGACTCTTTATCTTTAAGTTTGGACTAAAAGTTTGTTCAAGAGATTTTTCTCTTCTAGGTATATAAAGCTAACTAAAACATAGATTATATTCTTTCATGTGCCCCATAACCCAGATTAATTGAATTGTGAACGAATTGAGTCTTTCACGAACGTTTCTTGAAAGTTTTTCTTAAATCCTAATGTATTCCTACATAATCTTGCATGAATGATAATTTTTATGAATTAAACAGTTGAGATAGGTAATTTTATTTTTTTCATATGAACCCTAGAATGAATTCATGTTATTCTTTTATATGGAACTTAAAATGGGTATAAATAAGTGTGATTTGAGCCTGAAGAGTCTATAAAATTCATAAATATTTTAACTCTACTCTTATACCTGAATATTATGAGTTGGAATGATTGATGATAGAGAGTCTTTATTAGTCATGAATTAATCCTAAATGAATGTTCCTAACCAAAGAGTTGATAGTTGATATGATGAATTAAGTTGATAAATGTCCAATGAGACTAACTGAATAAGTTAACCGAAGGATTGATGTCTTATGAGAAATGTTGAGTCCTGGGAGAGTATTGAGCACCGAATTGAGTGAGAGTCAATAACAATTCAAACTCAATAACTACATAGCCTGCGTATGAGAGGATTGAACCATAAAATCGGATGTTTCACTACTGTCCCAGAAAAAGGACTTGATGTTATTGATTGTGAATCCACTGATGGGATGTCCTTTACCTTAGAAAGGTATAGGATGGATGTGGCAATGACATCATTTCGTTGTATCATCACCGACTCATAGGTGATAGTTGTCGGTTAGAGAAACTCCCATATAGGTCTTAATAATACTCCGAATGATTGGATGATATTGTATATAATTGGTCATTTTCTAAACTTTATTCTTACTTTAGAATTATGACATATGAGTGAGTTCTTGCCTTCATGATTGAGATTGTCTGAGTTGATATTATTCTTCCTTGATGCATGTTTCTTTCTACCATATTACATACTCGTACATTCCACGTATTGAAGCCCATTTGGGAATGTATCGTTTAATTATGTAGAGACAGGTACTAGAGACCATAAACAAGTGAATCATTGAGAATCTATTCATGTTCAGCTGATCGATTGGTGAGACCTCCTTGCTTTCGGAGAATTTCACATTATTATCATTTAACTATTAGAGTTTAAACTTGCTTTTATTCTATTTTGAGGTAGTTATGGATCTGTCATTGGCACTACTTAGTTATATGGATAAGCTTCATAGACTGAATTGTCAAGTTGTGATTGGATATTATTTTTGGGCTAGTGTCATGCCCCGGGAGGGTACCCTAGGCGTACCTGGCACTCGAAGAATATTGCTAGTCCCTAAGCGAACCACCTAATCTCATCGCATTCGTTCAATCAGTTCAATAACGGAAGATAACAAGAAATTAACTAACTATCAGTGGGCTATCAACACAATATATCATAAAAAGTAACTCAATAAAATAAGGAGAATGGAGAAACAATCCCAATATGAACTATCAGCTATCCCTGTCTATAAAGCCTCTATAGCTAACCCTAAGAAAGTACCATAATAGGCCATGACTACTACAATCAAAGAAAATAACTCAAAGTAACTGAAAAGATAAAAATGTCCTCCGAAAGTAAGGGAGGACTCACCAAGTCTCAGTATAGGGATCTGTGAACCTCAACGATTAACCTGCTGAAGTCCTTTATCTACAGAATCTGCATCATAAAACGATACAGCGCCAAAGGGGCAGTGTGTGGAATGTACTATATGTAAAATGGGCTAAAGTAAATGATATAAAATGACAATTAGCTCATCAATTGCTCATCTTCAACTCAGAGTAAGGAACGAGACTCTATCACCTCACTATCCATCAAGACATCACACTATCATCTCAACCTGAGAGTACTATCAACTTGAACCTATCTGAGAATTTCTATAATCGACAACCACCACCTATAAGCCGATGATAATACAACGAAGAGATGTCGTTGTCACATCCATCCAGTACCTTTCCGGGGTACAGGACGAATCTGTTGGGGATCCCAAAACTGTCAAGCTCTCTGCAGGGCAAAGGAAACATCTGCTTTCACGGTCCAATCTCTCCTACGTTGGCACGTAGCTAATAAGTACGAGTGGGATTCACTCTTATCCATTTTGATGCTAATACTCCTCCTAGAACTCAACATACTCATAAGTCTATCAATACTTTAAGGATCTCCATCACTCAGCTCCTACGGGCAAGAGCACTCAGGTCATCTCATCATCTATCAACTCAGAGAGTAAGATTATTCCTTCAAAATTAATTTTCAGTCTCATAAGGCTCTAAGAACACTAAATCAATCAATTTCAGTCATCAATACCCCCATCTCAGGACTCAGACTCCAACAATCTATATATTCAGACAATCAAGGCTCTAGACATTACCCCTAAATTCATTCTTGAAGTATTAAATAAGGGAAATCATGCAATTTAGGTATACAATCATCCTTCAAGAATCACTATTCAAGACCCATCAACTATCAATTGTCAACCTACTAAATATATTGGGGCACATGGAAGAACAATTCCATGTTTTGGGTAGCCTTTACATACCTGGGATAATGAATTTGCTATACTTCAACAAGAATCGAACTCAACTTGGAATTCCTTAGGCTTTCCCTTGCTATCTCTCTCAGGAACTTACGCTCTAAACTTGAAGACAATGGGTTTTTGAAACCCTTTCGCATGAAATAAGCCATAAAAACACGCTTTGGGGTTATTAAAATGAGTTGGAAATACCCAAAATATCCTTTTCAAGTTTAAAAGAAAAACTTTCTGAAAAAATATACTGGTCCGCGACGCGCCAGGGGTGCGGACTGGTATATTTTCGCGAAATTTCAAAATTTCCAATTCCCATAAAAAATTTAAAAAAATACTAAGTTCTTGTTCGCGCCCCCTCCGCGTTGCGCCAGGGACGCGAATCAACACTGTTTTTGCAATAATTTGCAAAAATTATTTTTTCCTGTGGTTGCTCTTAAGTCTGGTCGAGATTATTTTCCGACTCAATTCCGCGCTGATCACAAATTCGATCTCGGATTTTTCATCGGAGATTTGAAAGATGTGTTGTGCGCATGATTACATTTTGGGAGCATTTCGGTGATTTCACAGGGCGTTACATCTAGTCTCTTTCTTACTAGTCTTATTTAGTTGATTTGCTAAAATGGTAGGCCGTTGATTATTGATTCGGTTATTTGTTCCTATTAAGTTATTCTTGATTTTTGACATCTTCCACTGTTAATTGTGATTAAATGAACATTAGGGGTGGACATTCAGTTCTTCGATTCGGTTTTAGCCAATTTCGATTTGGTTCTTCGACTTTTTATTTTGAAAAAGTGTGCATCATATACAAAATTGAAATATTTTGGTTCGGTTCGATTTTTTCAAGTTCGGTTTTATTTTATGTTTTTAAAATAATTTTTTGGTGCAAACTAATGAAAAATAAAATGAGAACAAAATCAAAGTATTAAGATACTTAAAAACTTAAATTCATATTAAGGGGTCCTTTGGTGTGACGTATAAGATGTAATAATCTCAGGATAAAATGTAGGATTATTTTTATCCCATGTTTGGTTAGAGGTATTAGATAATTCTTGGATTATTTATCGTATCATTTTTACCTTAATGATGGGACAAGTTATCCCATATATATGGTGAAATGACTTATCACAGGATTACTTATCCAATGATTAATTATCCCAGGAAAATATATTCCTAACCAAACGACCCCTAAGTCATAATGTGTTCTCATGGAACACTTATTGTGTTTAAAAAACTATATTTATCTTTGTTCAGAAATTGCACCTGCAACTCTTGCTTGAGGAAAAAAAGCACGAAGACATAAATCGGCAAAAATATGTTTGAATTTTCTTGAAAAATAATATTTCAAGTTAACTATATGAATTACAAATTTGTTGCTACTTTGATTTGCTTCATGAATGATTTAATGGCTGATATTTGATTTTTTCTTAAAAAAATAACATTTGAAGTTGACTATATGAATTATAAATTTGTTGCTACTTTGATTTGCTTCATGAATGATTTAATTGATGATTTAT
>JAABOM020000103.1:3792480-3804664 GCA_011800125.2 Solanum clarkiae
TGATAT
Organism: Solanum clarkiae; assembly: GCA_011800125.2. Lineage (NCBI taxonomy): Eukaryota > Viridiplantae > Streptophyta > Magnoliopsida > Solanales > Solanaceae > Solanum > Solanum clarkiae. The sequence continues at coordinate 3,792,487 of JAABOM020000103.1, forward strand.
CGAAGTGATACTTACTTTTAGATGTGAATGTTGTTAAGGTTGTGATGGTATTGAGATTGAGGATATGACAATATTTATGGTATTGAGTTACCCATTCTTGATTTTGAGATATATGAATTTGTATGGGCATCTTGCATATTTTATTTCACTGAACATGATTATTGTGCATTTACTATGTGTTTGCTGGATGATCCAAGAAAAAAATGCAAAGCCGATGGAAAATGGTTCCGGCTAGTGAAAAAGAATGAGAATTAAAGAGGATGTACTATGATTCGAGGGACATGTCGCACGCTGCGACGGATACTATGATTTGAGGGTCGTGTTGCACGCTGCGATGGTTACTATGATTCGAGGGACGTGTCGCACGCCGCGACGGATACTATGATTGGAGAGTCGTGTCGTACGCCGCGATAAATACATGGCCCATGTGTGGCCTCCATGGTTTTTGACTGAGGCATGTTTATGATCAGCGGATGTGTATCACTAGGATAGACATGCATCATTCTACGTGACATTGCATTGCATTGCATTACATCTCATTATCATTTATAAACGTGTGAGTGCTTTGTGAAACTTGTGATAGATGCACTTGATCCCTGGTGTTGTTGATATATAATAGTTGTTGTGGTTATTGAGCTATGTGTTATGTACATTGTGAACTGTCATGCTGGACTGATTTTATGCAGGTTGTAGTTGTGGGGGTTTGGTTGGAGTGTTGAGGGTACCAGTATTCTATATTACTTAATTTTGTGTTTAGTAGTTTACTTGCTGAGTACCGTGTGTTTGGTATTCACCCCCCTTGCTACAATAATTTTGTAGTTTGCGAGCCCGGATTGTCGTGATACTCTCTACTTTTCCTTGTCCGAGGTTTCCTGTGGAGATTGAGGGAGGTACCTGTTTGCCATCCCAGCTGACTTCTTACTCCTATTTATGATTTTGTTCTATTCTAGAGACATTATCATTTGATACTTGCGTTTCTTTTCGAATCTATTGTAATACATTAGAAGCTTGTGCACGTGACAACCAGGTTTTGAGGGATTTTCTTTAAGTTGACTTATTATCCGTAATTGAACTTTTATTTTCATCATAATTCTGCATTTCTAATATTATAGTTTGGTTGTAAGCTAACTTGTCTTGGTGGGATAAGACGAGTGCCATCGCGCCCGAATTTCGGGTTGTGACATAGACACAAAATTCATTTCTTTACGCCAATACATGGTGCAAAGATGTACCTTTTCTTGAATGTATAGGGTGTGATCTTGCCAGAAGGATCATGAGGTGCCCACCCAGTTACTGTCTGTGTTTGGTTTGAAGGGAACATTGTTGGAGCCATAAAAGAAAAAAACAATGATTCAAAATGTCAATGTAGTACTGTTTTATGCTCTAAGGGACAATCCTAGGATACACTCTTATACTGAAGAACTCATTTAATTAATGTAAGATTCACTGGTTCCAAAAGAAAAAAAAAAGAGAGAGAGACAAAATCCATCACTTAGATTTAAAGTATTTTATATCAATAAAGTATTGAGAAGAGGTAATTAGACAGAACATGCAGTTTTAGTTTATCAAGAAAATAACTTTAGATAAAGAATTTGTGCAGGGCAGAAAGTTAGCAGGCAGAAGTATGATGCTTGTTATCGTTCATACTAGTAGTTATAGTATTCTCCAACAGTTTTTTGTGCTCAAATAATTCAAGTGAGAAAATAACAAACATAACAACAACATTGTTATTCTCTTAGCTAATTAGAAATCACAATAAAATAATTTATTTTGACTCAATTACATGAAATAGAAAATTTCATAATAATTCAAGGATATAATTGGAAAGAAGTTCTTTGTAGAGTTTTAAACCAAGTACAAGATTAGATGGAAAGCAATGAACTAAATACTTTATAAAAAATAATCCCTGCGTTACCAAACGACCATACTGGTGCACAGATTCCAATGAAATGTTTACATAATAGATATATGTTTTTTCTATAACATTGTTTGTCAGATTCCATGTTTTGAAGGACAAAGTAAGGACTCTCAGCTGCACAACTTAGAACACATGTAATTGCACATGCAGTCAACCCTTGGAGATAATATATTTTCAAGTCAAGCTTCATCAACTTGAGCCTCTCTCAACAAAAACAGCTTGTCAACTTGTTATTGCAGGATGTAAATAAAAATGAAATTGAAAGATACAAACTGTAGTGAAACTTCACTCAAATTTCAATGATCAATTCAAATAAAAAGATCCTCAAACCAAATCGATGAGATCGTTTAAGCTTTGTTATGAGAACAATCTTAATACCTGATCTATTGTATACACCAGCAGCCAACTAAATATAACAAACAAAAGTGTGGCAGCTAGAAAAGCCAGCTAGCATTATTAGGAATCAGAAGATAGCTCGATAAAGGAAGATCTTCACAATTCTGGCTTCATTTTCTCACATTCCTCTCGTATTGACTGGAAAAGTACAGAGGAGAGGTATCGTTCTCCAAAGCTTGGAAATACAACCTACAAGAATTGTCGAAGGAGTTCAAGGCATCTGAATAAGTGATATGCTCCTATGATATTCATGCGATCATGTGTGTCATGCAAACTCGAAGGAACTTCTAAACAATGCAGAGCTAATAGATCTATAAACTTCAGGAAAAATGTCTACAAAGATGATTTACTTTGTAAGCAGTTAAAAGGGAAAAAAGAATACTAAAATTTGATGACGTAGAAGAAAAAGTAAATGAAGCACGGAAACGCAGAAGAACCTACCGCAATAAGCTTTCCTGCATTTTCAGGTCTCTTCCCAACTTGAAGGGCAGCAAGAGCAGCTGCTCCAGAAGAAATCCCTACCTGATTATCAAAGTAGAAAAATCATGCCAGTACTTCAAGATTACAGTCTATACACTCCCCATGTTTCAATTTAGTTTTGATTGACATGGAGTACAAGAAAATAAAGACCTCTGAATTTTGTGGTCTTAAATTAAAGATTTGTCGAATGTATCAAAATGTCCTTTAATCTTGTGGTCTTATGCAAGCCATGTGGAAAGTTGGAATCAAAAAGTTGCCAAAAAAGGAAAACAACACTCTTTTTTAAACAGACCAAAAATAAAAGTATGACAAACAAACTGAAAGGGAGGGTTAGTAAATTACATAGCAAACACAATTTAGAATGATAGTCAGACATATGAACTGAACCCTAATATATTCTGATTCGAAATCATTCAGAGCATGGTTTACAGAAAGAAGCATATATAACTTAGAAACCAGAACATAAAAACTTGCATTCTAGCCTCATAAGGTTTCTATAATGCATCCACGATCTGTAACACAGATGAATTAATAGACATTTGAAATTTATGTTCATTTAAAACTGTCTCAAAAATCAGCTGATATGAAGATTGGTAAAAAGCACTAACCAACATCCCTTCTTGTAGTGCTAATTGCTTTGCAGTTTCAACAGCTTCATCACTCGATATCTGAAAATTCAAGAAAATGAGTAAATACGCTGGAAGATGAAAAATTTCTTGAATAATGTTATTCTCGAGTCAGGGGTCTTTTGGAACAGTCTCCATACCCCACCCTCCCTGGACCTCGCTTGTGAAACTACACTGGGCATGTTGTTTTTTGGGTTTTATGACATGCATAATATAGAACTTTTTCTGGTGAACTTTTTTACAGAATGACATCCAGATTTAAATTCATACACCTAATTGGATACATAAGTAATTCTAATTCACCTATAACTAATGGAAGAGAACTTACAAGGAACAATTCTTTAGTCTATTTAAACTGCCTAGACTTATATACTATTATATAGCTGATAATCGGGACAACTTGTTCCCTAACGAAATTCAACAAATGATAAGAAATGTTCTACCAGAGTAGCACAGAGTGGAAGCGTGCCAAATGAATAATCCATAAACTATTGCCTAAGTTGTGCGACCTTCAGTTTTGATGCCACAGCTATGTTGGATTCTCCAATACACATTACTTTTGGAGAACCTGACATGCACCTGTTGACATATTTGAAGAGTCCGAGAAACAGACTATAGCTACATATATTGTGTTGCCAGGCTAATAAAGCTGAATGAACTGTTTGACAAGCTAAATGTTTCATTGACAGATCATATAACCTAAGAAAACCAACTTCCCTGCAAGCTTAGTCTACACCTTCCAATGTTTCCTTACTGGTGCAGCTGTGGAATGTTTCTTCCTACTTATAGAATGTTAATGAGCGAAATAGGAAATTGACGATATCTACTGCATTCAGTTTTGATTCTAACAGAAGTTTCAGGATAACCCAAGGGAAACAGAAATAGTGTTGGAAGTTAAGGCAGGCTTAACAAATTGAGAACGAGAAGCGAAAAATATTTTGCCCCCTCATAGAAGCCTGAAAAGGAAGGTTTACATATACATATGGATTAGCGTTCAATTACAAGTACTCCAAGTTTGAGATTGAAGATTCTTAGTTATGTATATCCTTGAAATGAATACGCATGAGACATGAAATCTTTCATAGTTTCCAATTTTCGCAAGTTTTAAGAAGATGAAATAAAATGTTTTCATGGGATAGATAAGAATATGACCTCTATTACTTCATCCATGATATCTTGATCCAAGTTTCCGGGAATAAAACCTGCTCCAATCCCTTGAATTTTGTGAGGGCCTGCATTTTCACAATGCAGCAAGTAGGCAAAGAACAGGATTTAACTTCAAAAGTGAAAAGTCAGATCAACATCTGAATGTTGTCTTACCAGGCTTGCCCCCTGATAGAACGTTACTTTCTGTGGGCTCCACACCAATTATCTGATACAGGCCAAAAAAAAATTTTTGAAAAAGAGTAAAGAGTACTTCATGTCAACTGTGTGGAGATACTTTCTCAGCATTTTGCTCTATCGTATGTTTCTTTCACATCTTAGACGTCAATAAACTGACATATGTATGAACTTCAGAACACCACTTACAAAATGGTACTACTTTTTTTTTTCAAGCAACATTAATACCTTAATGTTTGGATTTTTCTCTTTAAGGTATCGGCCTGTTCCTGAAATGGTTCCACCAGTTCCAATGCCAGCAACAAGTATGTCGATCTTTCCTTTTGTGTCTTCCCAGATCTCTGGACCCGTTGTTTCATAGTGTATCTGCACCATACAGCAAATTAAGTCCTAATGTGCAAACTCAAGACTACTGTCCAGTCCACGGGAAAAATCCCGGGGAACAGAGAAGAGGGGAGGGGCAAGAGAGGTAAATGGTCAGCGTGTGCATGCGTGTGAATAGGGTCCTGCTAACCCACTTATTGTACCCGTTTTCTATTTTCCTTAAACATCATTTTAAACACATTCCCATCCTTTTAATAGTAGAGACTTCCAGTCTTTTTAACAAAAAGGTCTAAACACCCAGATTTCCTCCTCTTCTGAATCAGCCATCCTAATTATCTTTCCTATTCAATGGCAAATAGCCCCTCTGTTTCTTTCTCCAGCTACTGGTATGGTCTATTTCTTTCCCCATTGAACACTTCCCAATGTTTTAGTCCAGCTTAGCCCTTACCTCTTTATCTTTTCTTCTCCTCCTGTTTTATGTCTAAAGGATAATAGAAAAGAAAGAAACATTGGTTTGATTGAATCTTTTTAGTTGCACTAATAGGAAACCATAAAATGGCTAAAATGGATGCTTTCAAATTCAACTTACATGCTAAGCATATGAAAGTTCAGCTTACTTCAGAGTAAAGACGAAAATCAGTAACCGCCAGAAACTAACATTGGACTTTTAATCATGTTGCTGTTGCATTTTGTACTCCAGCATATATCAATTACTTGCTAATTATTGATGGCAGTTAAGTACTCCACTTTTATCTTCCTTTTTGTTGTTGAAAATTGATGTTGATAAACTAGGGTAATTGCTAATTAAAGAAAATACAAAACAAAGAAAAATTTGGGAAGAAGCTCAGCAGACCCATTGGAAATGAAGCTTGGATTGTTCTTCGCTGGAGTCTTGTGTCAGGTGAGAATGGGAGGATGACTAGAATCAACTCTGACACGCATATAGAGTTCTTTTAATTGCTACTCACTCTTAACAATTACGTTAAATATACTAACAGTTAAATTAAACGACTGGCATTGACACCATGGAAATTAATCACCACAATTTTTATTAGAACTTTAATTGACCAAGGCAAAATGTAGAAGCCATTTAGTCATAGATAATAAGCATTCACTTATGGAGTATCATAAATTGCCACAATAAAAAATGAAGAGTGAGCTGTTCGCAGAAGAACCTTGGGGTTGGCGGGATTGTCAAATTGTTGAAGGATATAGGCATTTGGTGTGTTATTCAATATTTCTTCAGCCTTTGAAACAGCTCCTTTCATCCCTTTGGCTGGGTCAGTTAAAACAAGTTCAGCTCCAAAAGCTTTTAGAATAACCCTTCTTTCAAGACTCATTGACGCAGGCATGGTTAAGATGAGCTTATATCCTCTGGAAGCTGCAATGAAGGCAAGCCCAATGCCTGTGTTTCCACTCGTAGGCTCAACTAGAACAGTCTAAGACAAGTAGAACAATAAGAAATAATGCTTGGAACAAAGCTGTGATAAGCACAAACCCTTCACCTCTTAAAGAAGAACAATCAGAAAGTAATTCAAACAAGTTATTAATTTGCACAAGGAGTATGTGCTATGAGATCCTACAGTTGATTACACACACTATTTCCGAATGGAGTTACGAGCTATGTACTTCTTTTTGATAAGATAGACATGGACTATGTACTAAAAAGTAAAAAAACTAGGAACAAGGAAAATATGACAATTTAGCAGACAAGCAAACACACAGCCTCTAGAGTGTGGGAAAAACTTCCAAGTTCATTATTTGTTCATTATGTTGACTGTGTACTCGTGTCAAGAGCAAGCCTTGTGGCCAGTTAAGCCATGGACCTTCAGATGGGAATCAAGGTCATCATGCTCAAAACCCGTACCTAAGTGATCGCAGTAAGGTCATCATTTTCGAGACCAAACCTAATGGCCTACCAGACTTGTTAGACCCATAAACAGCCATGTTGGAAGACCAACACTGATGAAAGCAATCTGACTATACTGAAAGGCCAGTAAGAGCAAAAGAATTAGCAAATAACATGACAAAACCTTAACACAGAAGAACTAGGTTCTATCTGTCCTCCTACCAAAACCCTTTTGGTCCTCAAAAAGAAGGAAGAACTCTGGTTAGTCAGAAGAAAATAACATTCAGTCACACTGATATCAGTTACAAGATGACATAGATGATATTCTTATGTTTACAGTTCATAATAACAAACAAGACACGGGTATAATAATGCATAATACACTTTTTCAACCAACAGAACATTCACAATATGTTAATTAAGGAAATTTCAGCATTTGAACATTAAATGGTGGACTTATTCCTTTGATTCAGAATGACATATTAACTCTGTACCAAGAGAGACAATTAGCTGATCAGCCAACTTACCTTCCCCGGAGATATAAGTCCCTTCTCTTCTGCATCAGCTATCATACTGAACCCTATCCTGAAATGCAACAGAAATCAATCAATTGACAACATGTGTCTCAATCCTCAAATTAGTTGGGTTGGCTATATGATTCCTGTCATCATAATTAGACTGTGTGTACATTGTCAAGAACCTCATGCAACCCCCATTTATCTAATCTTGGAACAGCTATGGCTTTGTGGATCTCGTAAAGGCAGCGTTGAAACCAAAAGCTTCAGAGATTGTTTTGAAGCATACAGGGTTATCTGAACTAGTTTGTTCACAAGAAGTACCTTCACCTAATATAAGGATTTTCAGTTGTAGATGTACCCCACGAATGGAGCAAAACATGACTGACGTCAAATTTTACAACAGATCGATCAGTATGATGGTCATCAGTGTTATATTTACTTCTAGAGCTCAAAGTAACCGAAGGAAATATATTATTCCTTCTGTCCCAATTTATGTGAAGGTGTTCGACTAGTCATGAAGTTTAAGAATAAAAGAATACCTTTGAAACTTGTGGTTTAAAATAAGCTATAAATATTTTTGCGGCTATAAATCATCTCATTAAGCATAAAATGAAAAGTTTGAAGTTAAATTGTTACAAAATATAAAGAAGTATCATTCTTTTTGGGATTGACTAAAATGGAAAGAGTGTTACATAAATTGGAACGGAGGGAGTGACTACCAGCACAAGTATAATATCAACATATTCCCGGGAAAGCAGACATAAGAAACCATGTCTATAATCAGAGAGAAGATAAGTATAATGAAACCGGTTTATTTACTTAAAAGAAAAACAGGAACCAATTAAACGAATTCTTGAGTTTAAAACTTGAGTCGAAGGAAATTCAGATATCTTAATACAAACAAAATGTTCTCTCACCTGTCCTTGACACTGCAGCATGGCTCCATAATCTCAAGTTTAGCAGCGATGTTTGCAACACAACCCTTAGCAATAGTGTTAAGGTAAACCATTGGTGTGTTCCCAATAAGCTGCAAAATGACATTACAAAATTAGCATAACAATATGAAGAAACAAATAGAATAGACATCAGAAGTGAGAGAAGCAAGCAAGCAATATCAACAAGAACTATATGAATCTTTCCTGCTAATAGTCTTTCATACAGTTCAGAATTGGAAATATTGCGAAGGTCTTAGTTAAATATGCCCAAATATTATTATAGGAACATATTGAGACTTCATTCAAAACAGTCTATACCTCAATAATGAAAGAAGCCTAACTTTTTCTTTTTTCCAAAAATATTCATATCACAAAGCTTGAAATTTATTGGTGGAACATAGGAAATAATGCAACAGCAACATCAAAAGGCCTGTGACTAAAGGAGAAACACAAGAAGCAAACTATCCACCAGCCAGCATTTTATAAGTAAACTAGTGTGGAGCAATATAACTGAAATAAACTAAAATCAATGCCAATTAAAAAGCCAGACATTCAATAAAGTAAGCTTCCCTGACCCTCTCCAGCGAAGAGGAAAAAGGCTGAAAAGTGGAAAATTGTAAAGCCATTTTGGCATACCATAGTTAAACAGAACTTGATTAAAAAAAAATTAAGAGCTTACACTTGCGCATGTTCCATAATGACTACGTAAAATTATTTTCCTTGCTGAAATCATTTTCAGAAGTTTGATTTGAATTGTACAAATGTTTGCTAAAAGGGAAAAATAATATCTGTTGCAGAAACAATTTTCCTTTACAAATATTTCAAGTCTAACTTCTTATCACATGCTTCATTCAACACATCACTGTTAACCTTTTAACGTCAAAAATCCCAGACATTCACTACACATTGTACTACTCCCTGTAAAGTTTCCATACTAACTTCAGTACCCAACCAAAAACTCTATAATAATGCAGAAAATGATTTCCAAAGTTAAAAGATCTCCATGGAAAACATCTTCCTCTGTACCAAAATCACACCTTTACAGTAAGAAAGTGACCCTGAATGATAAATTAATTCAAATTCACCAAGTCTAGACAAACAAACACGAAAACCAATGCATATATCCTCCATCAGTCAAGTCTGTAACATTTCAAGAATATGAAATCCCACCATTAGGGGTCGTTTTGTATGCAGGAGAAAGTGGGATATCCCATGATTAAGTTTGAGACTAAAATTATACTTTGTTTGGTTGAAGCATCCCACTTGGCATCATTTCATCCCATCAGGTTGGTGGATAAATTAGTCCCACGATTACAACTTTGTCCGTGAACCAAATGACCCCTTGATAATAAGAAAGTGACCCTTTAACGAGAAATTAACTCAAATTCATCAAGTCTAACAAACAAATACAAAACCCAATTCATATAAATCATCAAACACACTCAGATTAAAAAAAAAAAAAAAGCAATAACAAAAAGATGGGGTTTCAAATCTTTCAACATTTCAAGAATATGAAACCGACCCAGATAAAGATTCACCTGTGTAACATCTTCAGCGATGTTAAGACCTTCAATTTCGGTGGATGATTTGGTTGGCACAGACACAGCTTTGCAAACAACAGAAGGGAAAGCAACTTTCCTGTTAGCGTTAAACTTGGAAAAACCCACTGATTGAGCTCTTAACGGACAAATTCTGTAGAGATTATTAGCTTCAGACTTGGGGTTACAGAGAGAAGTTAAGGGATTGTTGATGAAAGATGCCATTGCTGCTGCTATCTCTATCTTCCCTCTTTCTCAGACCAGATACACAAAGGGATATATAACACAAAAATGTCCAACGTTTTTACTTATCTCTATAAAAATCATTTTTTTGGAATTTTCTTCCAAATATATCTTTTTGTTCTGCTCATAAATAGTTTTCTTTTAATATTAGAATAGATTTTACTAAATACTCAATAACGAGTATATATATTCATTGTATTATATATATTCATTGTATTTTAAAATCAAGTACTTAAGTGGTACATTTGTATTGGACTTCCATTTTTGTAATATTAGATTTTAATTGTTTTATTATCAAAAAAGAAATTTAAAAAAACGTCGATTTATTCTTTTGAATAAGTGTATTACGAAAATATTATTCAAGAGTATTTAGATCTAACTGAAAAAATATCATGATACTAGACTCAAAATACTAAAATATGAACAAATAATATAATTGGGAGTTGGGAGTTGGGAGTTGGAAGTCCTGAGTCAAGAGTCAAGTCTCAAGCCGTGATCAGGATTAAGGTTAAGAATTTGGTTTTGATTTGGGGATCAGATAAATAATGGAACCCTGTGTATGAAATTGAATCCTCGATCAAGGTCTAGAATCGAATCTTAAGTCAGGATTTGGATTCAATCTCAACGGGGCACATATTTTACCAACTTGACTCAAGACTCAGTTCCAACAAGAGACCCAATTTTGAGTCGGGGTCAGAATTTAGAATGAGAATCGTATCTCAAGTTAAGGTTGGATCTTAAATCATGTTCGGATGATAAGGTTGGAAGAGAGTTTTAGAAAATATTTTCCTTACTTTATGCAGAGAAGTCATTCTCCTTGTATTTTAAGAAAAGATTTTTTAAAATATTTAAATTAATCAAATATAAAAAAAATTAAAAAATATTTTTCATATAAGTTTTCTAATTCGCCATGCAGAAGTGTTCAGAATAATTATTTTTGAGAACTGAAACAAAGACTAGTGCTTCCCTTTTTTGGCTTAATCTTTTCTTATACTGGGTGAGTAGGAGATTAACTGGGTTTTTATTTTTTATTTTAAAAAAAAAAAGATTGAGTAGAGGATCAATTTATTTATTTTTTAATTTAATAAAGCTTCTTGGAAAAAAATTACAGTAGAACCTCAATTATATATCAAATTTCAACTTAATCATGTTCAAACACTTGCATAAACTGCAGAAGCTTTGAATTATATGATGCACTTATTTTTTTTTATTATTATTGTTAGTATTATTTGCATAAAAATATTTCATTTTGGTCACGACAATTATTATCTTTTGACGTTCCTTAAAGTCATATACTACTATTCAACTTTAGGATATGAGTGAAATTCAGTGTAGAAGTAGAATTATTATTGCGAGACAATTATAATTAAGATTAAGAAAGAAAAAAGAAAACTCTATAAAACTCTCTAACAACCATAACAACATACCCAATGGAATTTTACAAGTGGAGTCTAGGAAGGATAAAATATATGCAGACCTTACGACTACCTCATAGAGATGGAGAAGTTATTTCCGGAAAACCCTCGTCTAAAAAATCAAGCTCATAAGCAGGAGATACTAGATATGGAAAAACAAAATGAAAAAAAAAAGGAAAAAAAAGAAGGAAAACAACTAATAATGTAAGCAAATGATAGCATATAAATACGTTAACAGTAACAAATATAAGAAGAATAATGACAACACATGATATAAAGACAAGACTACTCCTCTTAGCCTACTATGTCACAAGACCATACATCAATCTACCCCTACTAGTTTATTAATCTTGTACCCTAATATGTGATCTCCACTCCTTTCTATCTAAGGTCATGTTCTTGGTGAAATGAAGTTTCGTCATATCTTATTTGATCACTCCCTCCATGTAATTTCTAAATTCAACCTCTCACACGTTCTATAGCAAGAGCATTGATAATTATTCTCTTATAGTATTAAAATAATATTTATAATGAATCATACAATTGACCCTCCTTTTCTTTTTTCTTGATAACAAAACATAGAGAATAATATTGT
>JAABOM020000103.1:3804764-3816089 GCA_011800125.2 Solanum clarkiae
AGTACGTGGAACGTATGCTATGTAAAATAGTTGAATAAAACTGAAACACGTAGAATAATATGAAACAACAATCAATACCAAGGATAATAACAAATCAGCACGTCAAATGTCTATCTAAAGCAAGAATAAGGAGTAGACAAATGACCCATCAAACCTTATCAATCAAATCAGACTCCTCTTAGAGGGACTCATCTCAACTCATCTCATCTCATCTCGACTCAGAGCACTCAAGGTAGGAACTTTCTAAGAGTTTCTCTTATCTGACAACAATCACTTATAAACCAGTAATTGTACAACAATCACGTTAATATTGCATAGCCATTCCGTAGTTGCCAGGTAGGCAACGACTCGAATCCACTAGGGACCACCAGCAAATTAAACAAGTCCTCTATTGTTTCGGGGACTCTATCAAGAGGGAACCACGATGTAATATGATGGTTCAAATCATCATCTACGCTTGGCTACGTAGTTTGACGAGTGCAAGTTGGATTGACTCTTAGTTTTTTTGTGCTCGATGCTCCTCCCAGACTCAATGCTTATAAGACAATCCATATAATCAAATCATTTCAATCAGCCTTGTGGAGGCACTTATTGTTCAATCAGTCTCATAGGGACTCTCATCATCTCATCAATCAACATCTCAATCAATAAATCAAGGCTTAGAATAATCATTAGCGAATAATTAAATAGACAAATCATTAGAGTTCATTTGGGAAGACTCATAAGCCATCAACTACTATCAACCTATCATCATTCTCATATTCACAATCACAATTACAATCAACATTCCAATCAAGGCTCTAGACTCAATCCCTATCTTCTTTCACGCATGCTTTTAATAATTAACATATATGGTTTATGCAATATCTCATGAAAAATATTCAATTGAAGAAAACAAATTTGTGATGATCATCAACATATACATGTAATACGTATAATTTCTCAAGAAAATAATCAAGAATCATGTATGTAGACTCAAGAACTTTCAACTCACTTCTAAGACCATCTATGGAGCACATGAGAGAACAATCTTATACTTTTAGTTTATCCGTACATACCTGAGATGAAGATTTGGCAATAAGTCTCTCAAGAATCCTTCTTGAATTATTCAATCGTACACTCTCTTTCTCTTCTTTCAAGCCCTAGTCTTTTTCAAGAATTTAGAATGGCTTAGGAATGGGGTTTTAGACCCTTTTACTCATCAAAACGACCTATTTTGATTGTGTTTTAGTTGAGGAGGGGTTGAAAAATGATGGATGCCCCTCAAATTAAAAAGAAAAGATCTTAACCCGAAATTGCCCAGTCCGCAACGCGAACTAGGCGAGGACATGTACATTTTTTTCCAAATATTTTCCGAATGAGTTTTTCAATTCCCGTCGAAAAAAATTGAAAAAAAATCAGTGTTGGCTCGTGTCCTAAGTGCGTCGTGCCTTGGGTGCGCATTAACATTGGAATCCATTTCGATCCGATGGATCTAAAAATTATTTTTAATATGATGGCTCTAAAATTTGAACGATACCATTTTCTCACTCAATTTTCCATGTTGATTGCATATCTAGTCTTGAATTCGCAAACAGAGCATAGGAAGACGCATCACGCGCACATCTCTATTCTAGGGATATTTTGGTAATTTTTCTGGGTGTTTCATTCACGTAAGTCATTTGTTAAAAGTTTAGATCATTTATGTTATTTTCCTTTGAAATAGGCTCACGCATGCCATTATTTGTTAACTGAAATGGTATTGATAAGCTTTACTTTTAATAGATGCATAAATAAGTCTTTTCTCAATATTCAAAGACATATTTGAACCTTTATCATTTTAAAAAATAATTAAATTAATGACGTGACTGAATCATAATTGACTAGGTGTACAAAATAATTTTGTAAATATCAAAAATACTTTTAGTTTATATATAATGGCATAGATGAGCGTTTTTTCAACAACAAGCAACGGGAAATAAAAAAAAATGATTTAATTTCGATATACATAAATAACGAATTTGAAAGATCATGGGAGTGAAATAAGGAGTAAAAAAAAGGAACTAATTGATCTTTTATACAACAGATCATAACTGAATTGACACTTAAATATGAAATTCAAATAAGTGATAGGTTCCACAATCCTAATTTAATGGAAAACTAAATATAATCATTAATTTTAATAATTATATTTTATTTCTTTTCTCATTTTTTTAATTGGAATATTTTCTCTCTTTTTTTCCCTTAAAATGCTACAAGTTGCAACAAATTTATTGCTATAACTTGTAACTCAATATTTAATATCAAAACTCGTAATAACATATCTAATATTTATCATTTTAAAAATTTGTTCGAAAAGAAAAAGGCATAAGAACTCATAGGATAAGCACTTGAAAGGAAAAAGAAAATCATATTATATTGTTTCTCTAGTTTTTTACATTGTTATTCTTAATTGCCACATGTCGCAAGTTAAAGTAATTTTTTTTTACCTTCTTGACATGATGAGCTTAATAGTAGATCCAATTTTTTTTTTTAACTCATGGTAGGAGACCTTCAATAGTGACATAAAATGGGATAGAATATCATAGCTACAATTTGAAATTATGTTGGAATTTGTAACTCAAATCAAGATACATAAAAGATCTTTATTCTTACAAGTAAATTATTTTTTGGATTCTTCTCATATATTTGATAATGGATACTCATATAAAAATTCAACTAAATCCAAATTTATGTCCAAAAATCCAAAAAAAATCCACACAATTTCAAATAACATGAACAAAGCAGCACCATTTCTTGAAACACACTTTCTACAGCCTTGAGGATTGGTGGGCAGCTACATTGAGGACAAATCGAAACTTAACATCATTCTTGGCAAGTCTATCAAAGGCTTCATTAATTTTGTCAGTTGAAACAAGCTCTATGTCACACAAGATGTTGTGTTTGCCACAAAAATTCATCATCTCTTTGAACTCCTTCACACCTCCAATAATGCTACCCCTAACAACTTTCTTGCCTGTAAAATAAATATTTAATTGTGAACTCTATTATTATTGTAATATATTAAATTGAGGTCATTGTAGAATGTGTCGATTTTAAGTTTTGAATCAGTTTGAATTATTCTATTGAAAATATTTACCATATATTAGAGGCGTAGCTGGGACTTCAATTGGCTGAGCTGGTTCTCCCACAACTGATATAATTCCGTCCACTTTTAGCAGTTCAAGATAAGGCCCTAGAGAATGTTTTGCTGATACAGTATCAATAATAAAATCTAGACTTCTTCTGTTCCTCTGCCAGCCACCAAAAAGGGCAAAAAAGAATAAGTGATTACCAATCTTTCAATTTATTGTATTAAAGAATACAACTATTCATTTCGTTTCGATTTGTTTGTACTTTCCTTTTCAGTTTGTTTAAGAAAATAATATTTTGATCAATTCTTTAATTTCAACTTTTCATATGATTTTTTTTACCACAAGAACAAAAGATATTTTTGGCATTTGACATATGTTTTTAATTAAAATTGGAAGATTCAAATATCTTTTTAACCTTCTCAAACTTCCATGTCAAAATCTCAAAAAAAAAAAAAAAAACAAACAAACAAACAAACACACTACCTTTTACTTTATATAACTTACTTTTTATTTTGGTCACTTAAAAAAAAAAAGGACATCTTTCTTTATTAATTAGTAACGATCTAACTTTAAAATGCTCATTTTATTACTAGTAAAATAATTTATAACTACACAATTATTTATATCCTAGATCACAAGTTTGAAAGGTCAGTCTTTCTTTCTTTCTCTCTGATACCATATTGAGTCAAACTAACTCATATAGATTGAAACAGAAACAGTATATACAATTTACAAACCTTCATTTGTTTGAGGTTGGTGCTCAAGATAAATCCATCAGCACCTAATTGGTGTTTTGCAACTTTTTCTTTGGAAGGAGAGGTGCTAATAACAGTGACATGATGACCAAAAGCCTTTCCAAATTTGACAGCCATATGACCAACACCACCCAAGCCTATTACTGCCATATGTTTCCCTCTTGACTCAAATAAGTTGCTGTTCTTCATGGCAGTGTACACTGTCAGCCCTGCTCCCATCAGTGGGGCTGCTCTATCCATAGGCAAGCTCTCTGGTATGTGCACTACATATCTACATTTTAATTAAAACAATTTACCAGAAAATAAGAAATAAGGATTGCAGAAAATTACAAGAAACACAAATATCGAGGATTTTTTGGGAACAACCTCTCTATTTCTATAAGGTAGTGGTAAAGATCCACATATGTTTTATCTTCCCAAACCCCACTTATGGAATTTCACTGGATATGTTATTGTTGTTTACAAGGAACATAAATATTAGAGCCATTTGTGTGTGACCGATTTGAAATTGAAGTTTTGATTGAACATGTAATTTAGATTTTTTAAAGTTTTATTTTGTTTTCATAAGCATAAAAGCCCTATCAATTTGTGAAAACTATTAAAACATGTCCCATACATCAATTTTTGAGAACTATTAAAACTTTCCCAAACTTTATACAATTTGACAAAATTAACAAATCATAGATCAAGAAACATGTGTAACAAAATATCTTAAGGCGCTGCATTCATCGGATATTTGTATGCTTCTTTTACTAATAAATGCTTTTGATTACATTTATTATAAACACTTTCAAGTACGGTAATGTTACAAAGACTCATTAATCAACACTAGTGATAACTAAATATTTTAAATACAATTTTTACTTATGGTATAACAATCTTTTCAGGTCAAACATGTTTTTTTTTTTTTTTGTAAAATTTAATATGATGAGTCTTTTTTTAATAAAATATCAATTTATGGGTTAAACTTATATTTAAAAATGTAAAATCACAGTTGAGAATTAGAAATCTTAATTTTAAAGAATTTGAAATCTAAAATCATGATTTGAAGTTAAAATTTTGTCCATGTATCATAAACAAACACCTATTTCAAACTAAAACTAAAACAATTTAGATGGTAGGTTTATACAATGGCGTGATAGCCAGTTTGTGCCAAATTCATCAACTTCACTTAATACCTACTCCTCCTATCCTAATTTATATAAAATAATTTTTCTTTTTAGTTAGTCGAAAAAGAATGACATGTTTCATTATTTGAGAAAATATCTACTTAATGACATCATTAACATTTGATCCATGTTGGATCTAACTTATTCGGTAAAACATCCACAAAGGTGTACTCTTCTATTTAAAAGTTCATTTATTTTAAGAGTAATATTGAAACATGTAAAAAAAATTCTATATTTCTTAAACTTTATATCCAGTCAAACTATATTATATGAACTAGGGAAAATGCACAAGTACCTTCCGGACTATAACCAAAATCCCAGAAATACACTTAAATTTTAACTTGGTCCTATAACCCCTGAACTTATTTTTTCCGTAATTATATACTCCTTATTTGTCTACTTAACACGCCTAACCAGCTAAATTATATTGTGTGTAGTACACGCGCAGACCCCACATGCCACATAGGCAAATAAGGGACATTAGACTACGAAAAAAATTAAGTTCAAAGGGTAATAGGACCAAGTAAAAGCTTAAGTGTGTCTCTGAAATTTTGGTTATTAATGTTAACAAATTAATATTTTGAATGATCTCTATAATAAAATAAAAAAATTATCTACATGAATGTAGTTGGTGTAAAAATATATCAAAGATTTGGCCTCCTTGCATGAACACGCTTAGCATAATATTGCACAACAATGCACAGTCGAAAAAATGGGTACTATTTTTTATTTCGTTATATACGTATGTAATATAAGATTTTAATCAAGTTTTGAAAGGAAAAAAAAACTAAAAGATTGAAATTTCTTGCTTGAAATCAAGTAGCAGGTCGTGACATATCGCTCTCAAATTTCCTCCGCTAATTTTTTGATCTAAAAATATACTTCGACATTTTTTTTAGCTCGAACATATCCCTAAAACTAATAGATCAGATTATATAATAAAATTTGGAGATATAAAATAATTATTTTTCTTAAGTTTGTGTGTTACTTTTTTATAAGCAAACTTTAGATAAATATTTTAAGTTATTAAAAATTGAAATTTAAAAAGCTCAACTACCCCCTCCCCCCAAACAATAATCAAAATTCCAGAGATACACTTAAACTTTTGTTTGATCCTATTACCCTGTTGAACCTATTTTTTTCGTAATTTAATATACTTTATTTATCCTTAACCACACGCATAAGTTTTTGTGTGTAGTACACGCACGGATCTCACATGCCACATAGACAAATAAGGAGTATTTAATTATAGAAAAAATAAATTCAGAAAAGTAATAAAACCAAATTAAAATTTAAATATATCTCTAAGATTTTAATTATAATCTAAGAGATACTTATGCATTTTCCCTATGAATTAAAACAGAAAAAATCTTATTTTTTATCACCAACCACTTGAAATTTGGACAAGTAAAAAGATGTAACAGAATAAACTGTCTCAATTAGACTAGTAGGTGACTAGGTGCAATTCTCTTTGAGAGTAATAGAGACAAAATCTATTACAAGGAATGATAATAGAGACAAAATCTAAATAATAATAAAAAAGCCATTTCTGCAAATGCCTAGTCACACCACTGGGTGCAACTGTATCTGTAACATCTTTTGAATAGTTATTTAAGTACTACTTGACTACTTGTGGTATATGGATCCCAACCCAAAGATCCTTTATTTTTATAGTCACAAGATCTAATAAAAGTTACTCACTCTATCCCATTTTACCTGATATATTTTCCTTTTTGATTAATTCAAAAAAGAATGTCATCTTACTCTAATTGGATACAATTTAACTTTAAAATTTCTTTTTTACCTTTAATGAAATGATTTCTAGCAACACAAATATTTAAGAATGATTTTAGATCACAAATTTTAAAAATCTTCCTTTTTTTGATAAACCTACTATGCCAAATCAAAGGTTGTTATATAAAATGAGACGATGGAGTACTTTTTTTTTTAAATTTAAAGAAAAATTTTATATCTTATGATCCTTACTATATATGTATAAAACAAAAACATTTTTTAATCTTAAACGTCATGGTTGATTTTGTCTATGTAGTTGTTGGAAGCAGGGGCGGAGTTGCAAGAAATCGAAATATGAACATTATAACTTTAGTCTGAATTATGTATTCTTTTAAGAAATCTACTAAATAAATATTATTTATTAATTTGAATGTCAATAACGTAAAAAGTCTAGCATTCGAACTGATGAAGTTTAAATTCTGACTGTCTCGAAAATTAACACATATTAAAAGAATTATATTACCTGTGATGTGCAACCAAAATAGTGGAGTAACCACCATAGGTGGGAGTGTCATCCCAATGCATGCTATTATAGACAGGTCTCATTTGGTCACAATAGTTCTCTTGGAAGCTATTGCAAAGCTCACAATCCAAACATGAAGCTGATACATATCCAACTCCCACTCTATCCCCTACCTTGAACTTTGACACAACATTGCTTCCAACTTTAATTATTATTCCACTAATTTCATACCTAAAATTACAAACATAAAAAAGTTTTAAGTTTCACGTACTAATAATGATATAAAATAATATTTAAATAAATATGCCATGACTTACAAGCTTTGTGAAATGATATTTTTTTTCTTTCCCAATTTATGTAACATCTTTTAAATTTGAGGACAACTTATGTAATATCTTTTGAATTTTGATATTTGTGAGTAGACTTCAATCGAGATGACTTTTTGTAGACTACTTATTCTTGATAAATCTAGTCTAATTCAATCATAAAGGTTTGAGGAAAAAAATATATCATTTGCACAAGATATTAGTACTTCCTCTGATTTAATGTGTTTGTCCTATTTTCAGTTTTAGTCGATTGAAAAAAAAAAAAAGTAATGTCTCGTCCCTTTTTTGATATCTCTTTAATTTGAACTTCCCACATAACATATTTAAGACCATAAAATTAAAAGATGTTTTAATGCGTTTGATATATCTTTAATTTAATATTACAAGATTCAAAAGCTTTTTATTGCTTAATTTCCATAAGACAAATAAATTGAAAATATACTTACGTTATATGTAAAATTAATTACTAAAAGAACTATTCATAAAAATAATTACCCAGGGACAATAGGATAGACTGTATTGCCCCAATCATTCTTGGCAAAGTGCACATCAGTACGACACATCCCACAATACAAGATCTTGATTGTCACATCATCAACACCATTTTCTCTACAATTTCATAATATATAATTTCAAGAAAGATGGTGAGCATAACTATTGTTAAAAGTTCCAAAAACTAGGAAAACAATATACTTATATATAATACTTGTTGAAGTAAAGTGTATGTAATAACTATTAGAAACCTTCTCTTGAACATAAATGGTGTCAACTTGCCAGAGGAGTCATGAGCAGCCCAACCAAGAGCAGTTTGTGTGAATTTTGGAGTTGATTTGGCCATTGAAGATTTTAGAGATTTGAGTATTGAGGGAGAGAGTGCCATTTTGAAGACTAGGCTTTCTATTTTTGTAGTATTAAGTTGGTTTTCCCAATGAAAAGGTTCCTTGCCTTTATAGACCTCTTAGTATTCCTTTTCGAGGTGGAGTCAACACTTCAACTATATAATATATATTTTGAATTTCTTTAGGTAAATATATTTATTTGAGGAAAAGTTATTTGAGTTTAATTGGATCTGTATCTATACTTCTAAGGGTGTCAAATGAGCGGATTGGACTAAAATTAGAGAAGTTAAACTGGGTTGCGTTAAATATCAAGTTGGATCTTGATCCGTCCAAATGTACTTTAGGATCAAATGGGTTGGGCTAAAATTCAGATTGGGTTATGACCTGTCTAATTTAACCCGTTTAATTTAAGACTAACATTGAACATACAAAACAAATAATATATTGGGTTGAAGTGAGAATCTTATTGGGCTCAACTCAGAATTATCTTGTAATGAGTTAAATTGTATTGGATTAAAAATTAGCCCATTTCTAAATCATACTAAATCCGACCCATAAAATTATGAGCGAGTTACACGAATTGCTTATATTTGGACTTACTTTGTCACCTCTACTTCTAGCTCTGCAACTGGTTTCCTTTCTTCCTTGGCTTACAAAAACAATGCTCCCTTCATATTGTGTCTTTAGAATTTTATATTTTCATTTATTTGAACGGTTAAGTCGCTAGAAAAAGGATATGCCTATCAACAATATATTATTGCCTCTGTTTTATTTATGTGGTATTCTTTTTTTTAGTTTGTCCTAAAAAAAATGTCATCGAAATGATTTTCAGCTATAAAAATATCTAAGAATGATTTAGACCACAAATTTCAAAAACTTTCTTTTTTTCTTAAACATCGTATCAAATAAAAAAGTACCACATAAAATGAGACGGAAGAAGTATCTCGTTCTGAGTTTTAGTTCTAAATACTAACCGTATGAAAATGTTCAGCACAATGAAGTACCTTGTTAGGTAATTACACAAATTATTTTCAATAATTATTATAATTCTAGTAATCTTGTAAAAATGGTAACCAAGCTTCTATCACATGCATGTTATGATTCATTAATACTTCCTCCGTCTTATTCTATTTGAATTAGTTTGACATAGCGTGGAGTTTAAGAAAGAAAGAAATTCTTTTGAAATGTACTATCTAAAATAAATGATAGATATTTGTGTCATTGAAAATTATTTTACTAAGAAAAAAGGATAAAAAAATGTCCTTAAACTACTTGAAGGGAACACAAATGCTCTTGATTTATACTTTGGTTTAAAATGCCCTTGTCATTGATACTTTGATCCAAAAATACCCTTATTGTTACCAAATGGGCCAGAAATGTCCTTCTTTAAATAAATAAATAAATAAATATATTCATATTCTTTTTAAACATTATTTTTAAAGAATCCTTTTCTTGTTTTTTTTCTTAAAATCACATTAACTAGTAAAAATGTTAAAAAAATATCTCTTTTTTGTTAATCCCATTTTATAAATTGAAATAGAATATCGTACTCTTATAACAAATAATATATGTCATAAATATAAGATCATCATAAACTTAACATTAATTTTTATTTAGATAATGATAAAAATAGTAACTATAATAAAGAAAAAAATTATTTTTTTAATTTTTCTTCAAATTGAAGTAGGCATATTTGTTAATTAAAAAAATATTATTAGAAAAATAATATGTTTAAAAATAAAATAAAGAATAAATAAGGATATTTTTAACTAATTAAATAAAAATAAGAATATTTTTAAACCAAATTATTTTGTTAAAACTTTTAATACTGTAAACCTCCTTTTAGGTGCATTAGTTCGAGGAAATAATACACATAGATAATTGCGAAATACTAGTCAGACAAAACAATTAAAAATAAATTTTGGCAGTTCATAGTTGTTTAGACGGCCAAGTGTCATGTCCTATCCATATATTTTATTCATTTTAAAAAGAAAACATATATATTAAAAAAAACAATTTCATTTCCTTTTTAATCTTTTATATAAAAATGATTGATCTTTTTCTTTTTTTATTATATATTAATTTCAATTTTTCATATGATATATTGAAGATTATAAAATTAAAATGCATTTTGATATATCTGACATACAATAATTTTATTTAGAACTATAAATTTAAAAAGTTTTTTTCTATGTTCTTAAAATTTGTGTCAAATTTTTTTTTTAAAATGAAAAAATAATATATAATTTTAATTATTCACATGAAATATTTATGCTAAAATCTTGATGAGCATCATTTAAATGTACCATTAGAGAGAGTCTAGGAAGAAGAGATAATAGGGGAGTGAATGATATTGAAAAAATGAAAATTTGCCTGTCATTATTCGATTGAATACAAAACTTTCAGAACTTAATTCTACAACAAAAATATCTATTAACTAATTTAATACAATTGTCAATATAGTTGGAGACATAACTACCACAGCTTGCACCAGCAACAGTGTAACTTGGAGTCACAACTTCAAACCATATAAGGTGAAAATAAAGAAGTTCATTTAATTCATCTTTATTTTAATGGATCAGTTATATTCTCTAAACGGATAATATAGACTGATTTATTGTAAGAGATCATACAAATATGATCACAATGAATAAAATATAAGTATTCATATAAACCCATAGATCTCCCCCTTATAATAAAAAAAATTCTTAATTGCACATAAAAGAAATTTTTGTGAGTGAAATTTTTATTTTTCTTAAAAAAATTGGGGGTGGGGTTAGGGTGGGAGTGTCGGGGGGTGGGGGATGGGAGAGGTGGTGAAAAAAGTTTAACCTTTTTTTTTTTTTACTTTTTATTTTTCCTTAAA
>JAABOM020000103.1:3816189-3865879 GCA_011800125.2 Solanum clarkiae
TATGTCAGTCCACATGTGTCTTGCTCACTGGTTATGTCAAACAATATTGTGTTCCCTTATTTTGTTTTAAGCTTTACTCCATTTTATCTTTATCATGTAAAAATGCATCCTTTTGGTTTTGTCCTTAATCATTTATGTGTTTTTCATCATTCGAACTGAAATTTTGTTTGTTATCTAACTCTTTGTTCAATAGTGGTTTACTTGTGCATTTTTATCCTTCGAGCTTATTGTTAATACTAGGTACGCGATTATCTTAGTTTGAATTGAGTTATTGTTTGGAGCCATATTGCTTATGTGTTTCACTTGTTTTGCTGCATGTGAATTCTATCCGAGTCGATTGAACTCCCTTTTGCATTTCGTCGGCCATGGAGGCCCAAATTCCCTCGCACAAGGCAAAAGTTGCAACAAAGTCAAAATAGGAAAAGGCCCTAATCAACAAGTTCAACTCTCTTCTCTAAATATTTTTTTTATTTATATGTTTGTATGGATTTGGATGCTAACATTTTATTTTATTTGTTCTAATTTAATTAAATTCCCCAACATGTCAATCATTTATGTTATTTTATTTTAATCTCATTTTTTTTAAAGGTTTTTGTTCTAAAAAAAAACATTAACAAGATAAGACTCTATAAAAAATAAATCAATAAAAAATGTGATTTTTTTTGTCATTATTCATGTTTAGTCGATTTTTCAACTTTAATTAGTTACTTTCAAGTCGAGTTAAATTTCCTTTTTTAATCTAACCAAATTCTTTCAAGTTTAATCAAAAGTGTTTTAAAATTAATTCATTTTTAAAATCAAATTTTTTTTAAAGATTAAAATCAAAAGTTAGTCAAATAACATAATCGCCGGATAACTGCATTTAGCAGCCATTTCGAGTGCTTAAAACCTTCTCGAAATGGAAATATGAACCCGAACCTTATCTCTGGATTTTTAAAAGATTTTCTCTGTTAGGTCTTTTAAAAATATTTTATTGGTTTCTTAGTTATCCGTAAAATTAGGTGGCGATTCTGTGTCTGTTCGAATCCCGAGAATTGATTTTATTCAAATCAATTGAATTTTGATTAATTCTCGATTTTCGAATAAATTTTCAATTATTTTTAAAAGCCGGTCAAATTTTGACGTAACAGGGACATTTCAATAATTTTACAAGGTGTTACAATATTTTTGGAAGACACAAGAAGGAACTTCGCCAAGGATTTGTTAAAGATATAAATAAAACAGATGAGGGAGGATCTGTACCACAATGGTGGATTGGCTGTCTATCATTGGTTAATACTCTCACATTATTCAAGCTGCTAATAATGGGATCTAATGAGTTAAGTTAATAATGCACGTGCTTGAGCTCATACAAATTTATCGATGGGAAAAGGTCATATTTATCCTCGTACTCTCACATATAAGCCATATTAGCCCTTCATTATACTTTTTAAAAACATATTTGTCCTTTTCATCTAATTTTAGCATCATATTTTCTTTTGTACTCTAAAAAAAGATCATATCTACCTCTATGATGCTAAATTCTCATCTCCTAAATATATTTGCCTTTTTCTTTCAATTTAGGATCTTATTTGCCTTTATACTCTAAAAAGATCATGTTTAGCTCTACGACATTAATCTCATTTCTAGCTTAATTTTCTTCTATACTTTATGGGATATATTTTTTCCAATGAAATCTATTAGCCCATTAATTGGGGAAAATATGTTAGCCCATTTTTCATTAAATGAGTTGTTATACCATTTATCAAATAAGTTAGTAAATTAACTGGGGGGAAAGAGGTCTCATATATATGTCCCATATATCACATATAAAAAAAAAATAAAACATGAGGATTTAATATTGTAGGAATAAATATGACATTTTTTAGATTATAAGGGGAAATATAATCCTAAAGTTGAAAGAAAAGAGCATATATATTGAGGACATGATAATTTAATTTAACGTCGTAGGAGTAAATATGACATTTTCGAGAGTACAAGAGAGAGTATAATTCTAATGATGGATAAAAAGGACAAATATGTTGAAAAAGTATAACAAAGCACAAATATGACTTATTTGAGAAAGAACACAGACAAATGTGATCCTTTTTCGATTTGACACCACTATCTTTTTGATAAACAGTTTAGCACCCACCGTGGAGCTAGCCAAGAAACTTTGTTCAAACCACTCTGATGAAATACTGACCTTCTAATTTGTCTAAGGAACATTTTATTCTATTTGTTCCATTATCGAGTACTAATACTTTGTTAAGTATAAAATGAGTAAAGTAATAACACAATACTTTATTGTGAAAAACTTCGGCTCATAAAGGATAAAAATTGCAATATACACCTTCGTAGGATTTAACTTTAAATTTACTGAACTCTGAGCCTCAATAATTTAAGATTACAAATTTCGTGACATAAGGAATTAAACTCTAATTTCTATGAATCAATAATTATCTTTGGCTGCTGAACCCAACTTCAAGTTATGAATTCAAATTACAACTATCGCTATCCTAAGAGCTAACGTTGATTCCGAAACTTCAACACAAACCTCCTAAGATTTAGGTTCCCAAGTTCCTAGTTCAATTTATACCTCCCTGGATCTAGAGAACTTGAAAGATACAACTTGATAAAACACAATACAAGCAAACTTGGCTTAAGAACTAAAAAGCATAAGTCTATGGATCAGATGCTTCAATCTTCTTTCCTTGCATTGGCCGCACTTGGATCTTCAGTTAGAACTCTCTTAAAAGTAAACTCCCAATATTTGATTGTGTTCTTCTTGTAACTCTACGTGTAAGTGCATGTAACACCCGGTAAAATTATCAAAATACCTCTAGAAGAAAGATATGCACATAACACGTCTTCTCAAACCCCGATGGCAAATCCGAGCTTAGAAATGCGATCAGCGTGAAAAATTATGTGGAGAAATAGTCTCGGTTGATTTTTAGAGTAACCGGGTCAAAAAATAATTTTTCGATGGGAAAACGATTTCCAGTGAGAGTGCGCGACAGGTGTGCTACTTTCACCTACCGCATAGTTATACTTAGACTTGGTCCCAATATTTTCTATGTGATTAGAAAACTCGATCAGAGAATTTTTGACGAAAGGCCAAGTCCATGTCACGGACCCCCTTTCCCTGAGGCGAACTTTTTTCAATTATTGTGAGGAATATTCTAGACCTTTTCCAACCCCTCCTAAACTTAAAACACGATCTAAATGAGTCATTTTGAGCATAAAAATAGTTTCAATCCCTATTCCTAATGCATTTTTCAAGTTTTAACAAAGACTAGGGCTAAAGAGAAGAGAAGGAGTGCGAGAATTCGAGTGGATTGAGCAGACTAAAACATGATAATGTTCTTCCATATGCCCCATTGATGGTAGTAGAGGAGTTAAGAGTATAATGAGTCGACAATATGTTTCTTGAATATTTTCTTGCAAAATATGAATATTACAAGGATTTTCATGTGTTGATGATCATCATAAACTTGATTTTCTGAATTAAATACTTTTCATGAGTTATTGTATCAACTCAATATGTTATTTTGTGAAAGAATGCATGAATAAACCTGAGAATGAAGTCTAGAGCCTTGACTTGAGTATGTTGATTTTGATTGTAATGTGAGTATGATGTTGAGTTAATAGAGCTTGATGATCCCATGAGTGTTCATAATTGAATTCTAGAGTTTTGTCCAATTGACTTCCTCTTAATGATTGATTTGAGTCCTTGAGTTATTAAATAAGAACTCAGTTGATGAGTTGATTGAGATGTTAGGACCGAAAGGCCTCATTTGAGTAGAGTAATTGAGATGATGAGAGTCTCTATGAAACTAATTGAGATGATGAGAGCCTCTACGAGGCTAATTGAGATGATTGATTGAGATGAGGAGTTTTATGAGCATTGAGCCTTTAGAGAAGTATCAAGCACCGAAATGAGTAAGAGTAAATCCAACTCATACTCATTAACTACGTCGCCAAGTGTAGGTGAGGATAGAACCATTACATTGAGGTTACCTCTTGAGTTAAAGTCCCTGAAAGCATTAGAGGACTTATTGAGGCTAGATCCCTTGTGGATCCGATTCGGCCTTTACCTGGCAAGTATGGAACGACTGTGACAACATTAGTGGACTATTGTACAATCACTGGATCATAAGTGATTATTGTCGGATAAGAGAAGCTCCCAGATAGGCCCCACACTGATAGTACTTTGAGTGTTGATTGAGTTGAGTAGATTGGTGAGGTTTGATTGGTATTGATGGGTTATTTATCTACTCTTTGTTTTTGCTTTCGATAGATATTTGACATTCTGATTGAGTATCTTTTGAATTGATTGTTATTTCCATATTATTCTACCTATATTTATTTCATTAAGCCATTTTACATGCTCATACATTTCACACACTGACATTACCTTTGGACTGTATCGTTTTATGATGCAGAGACAAGTAATAGAAATCGTCAACGGCACATCATTGAGGATCTATCGCAGTAAGCAGAGTTGGTGAGCCTCCTTTACTTCGGAGAAACATTATTTTATTCCATCTAGCTTTTACAATTAGACTTGAGTTAGCTTTACTTTTGAGTTGAGGTAGCCATGGGTATGTCATTGGCACTATTTGATAGTGATAGAGTCTTCATAGACTAGAGTTGAGTTGTTAAATTTGGGATTACGTTGAGCTAGTTTCTTTCGTACTAGCCTATTTTATTGATATGATATTTGATGCTTAGAGTGTCTACTACTTATTATCTTAGTCTTTCGCTGAATTGCTATGTATGCTGAGTGAATAAATGTGATGAGGCCAAATAGTTCACTTGGGGACTAACAATAGTCTGAGTGCCGACCACATCTAAGGTACTCTCCTGGGGCGTGATAAACTTGGTATCATAGCACAGAGTTCAAGTGTCCTAGGAAGTCTATGAAGCCGTGTCTAGTAGAGTTTTGTTTATAGGTGTGTTGTGCACCACACTTCATAAGCAGGAGGCTATAGGACATTAGGAATGGTTACACTTCTTTCATGATCTGATTCGTGCGATAGAGTTAAAACTCTATAAAAACTCTCTTCTAATTCATGCTCTACGCATTATACAGTTGTGATTATGCCTCCAAGAAGAGCCGTCAGAGGTAGATGGAGTCCTGCCAGGCAGAATGTTAACCCACCCAAGCCTCAAGGATATAAGGAGCCCATAGATCCAGTTATCCTTGCTAAGCAGCCCCACAAGCTGAGATTTCAAATGTTGAGCTTCGCCAGGCCACCAAACTCTTGACCAGGCTGTCACAGTACCTGCTGCGAGGAAAGTAATGGGTAGACAGGATGCATAGGACACATCTAGAGTCTGTGAATTTTTTAGGATGAATCCGTCCGAGTTCACAGGGTCTGCATCTAATGAGGATCCTGAGAACTATGTGGAGGAGCTTCAGAAGGTGTTTCAGGTGATGCATGTAGTTCATGATGATTGAGTTGAACTGGCTGCCTACCATCTCAAGGGTGTGGTCAGGCCATGGTTTGATCAATAGAAGAAGGGTAGAGGAGATGAAGCCCCATTGCTGACTTGGGTAGTCCTCGAGGAAAGCCTTCTTGGGGAATTTCTTTCCAAGAGAACGGAGGGAGGCCAAGGTACGAGAGTTTTTTAATCTGAAACAGGGCTCTATGACTGTGCGAGAGTATGGGCTTAAGTTCACTCAGCTATCTCGCTCTGCTCTGGATATGGTTGCGGACATGAGGGGGAGAATGGGGATGTATGTTGATGGGCTGAACAAAGGGCGAAAGAAAATGGAAGGGGAGCTATGCTTGTGAGCGATATGGACATAAGTAGGTTGATGACTCATGTGTAACAAGATGATGAGGAGAGATAACATGATGGGGAAAGTTAAGAAATAAAAGGGCCAAGATATCCAGCCACGTGTAGTCGCCAAGATCAGGAGAACTCGCCAGATGTTGTAATGGGTATGATTCGAGTCTTTACTCTTTATAGTTATGTTTTGATGGATCCTAGTGCTATATTGTCATTTGTAACTCCTTATATAGCTAGTAGATTTGATAGAACTCCTAAGATCTTCTTGAACCCATTGATATTTCTACTCTAGTGGGTGAGTCTATTCTAGCTGAGAGAATCTATAGAGATTGTGTAGTTTCCATCCATCATAAAGATACTCTTGTTGATTTGGTTGAGGTAGAGATGATTGATTTTGATATGATCTTTGGTATGGATTGTCTCCACTCCTGCTATGCCTCCATCGATTATAGAGCTCGAACCGTTAAGTTCCAATTCCCGAATGAACCGATTCTAGAGTGAAAGGGAGATTCTATTGCACCTAAGGGAATGTTTATCTCCTACCTTAGGGCCAAAAATCTAATTTTCACAGGTTGTATCTATCACCTCATGTGAGTTAAGTCTGATGATGTTGAGTCTCCTACTCTAGAGTCAGTCCCAATTATGAATGAGTTTCCTGAAGTGTTTCCCGAGGATCTGCCTGAAGTTCCACTGATAGGGAGATTAACTTCTAGATTGTTCCCAATACCAAGCCTATCTCAATTCCACCTTATAAGATGACCCCCACTAAGTTGAAAGAGTAGTTGAGAGATTTGTTAGAGAAGGGTTTAATCAGGCTGAGTGTCTTTTCTTGGGGTGCTCCTGTCCTAGTTGTGCGAAAGAAAGATGGATCTCTCAGATTGTGCATTAACTATAGACAACTGAACAAGGTCACAATAAAGAATAAATATCCTCTCCCCAAGATAGATCATCTGTTTGACCAACTTTAGGGTGCCTCTTGTTTCTCAAAGATAGATCTTAGATCTGGCTACATCAGTTGAAAGTGAGAAAATGTGATATTCCAAAGACAACCTTTAGGACTAGATATGACCATTTTGAGTTCTTGGTCATGTCCTTTGGGTTGACGAATGCACCGGCATTTTTCATGGACTTGATGAATAGGGTGTTTAGATAATATCTTGATATGTTTGTGATCATATTTATCGATGAAATATCGGTGTATTCGAGAGATGAGGAGGATCATGCTAATTACCTCAGAGTTGTTCTCCAAACTCTTAGAGACCATGAGTTGTATGAAAAGTTCTCAAAGTGTGAGTTTTGGCTCAAGTCAGTAGATTTCTTAAGACACATTGTTTCGGGTGATAGTATTCGAGTAGATGCCTAAAAGATTAAAGAGGTTAAGAACTGGCCCAGACCGACCTCTCTTACTACCATTAGAAGTTTCTTAGGGTTGGCAGGCTATTACCGCAGATTTGTCGAAGCATTTTCTTCCCTATCCGTACCATTGATTAAGTTGACCAGAAGAAGGTCAAGTTTCAATGGTCTGATGAATGTGAGAAGAACTTCTAAGAGTTGAAAACAAGACTAACTACTGAATCAATTTTAACCTTGCCCAATGGGATAAAAGACTTTGTGATATATTATGATGCGTCAAGAGTCGGATTGGGTTGTGTGCTGATGCAGAGAGGGAAAGTGATAGCTTATACCTCCAGACAACTTAAGGTTTATGAGAGGAACTATCCGTCCTATTATTCGAGTTGGCAGCAATGGTGTTTGCACTTAAAATCTGGTGCCACTACTTATATGAAGTGCATGTGGATATGCTCACTGACCACAAGAGCCCACAGTATATCTTCAGTCAGAAAGAGATCAACCTACGATAGAAGAGATGGTTGGAGTTGCTTAAGGATTATGACATCAGTATCCTCTACAACCCAGGTAAAGCTAACATTGTTGCTGACACTCTTAGCAGGTTGTCAATGGGTAGCACGACCCATTTTAAGGAAGGAAAAAAGGATTTAGCTAAGGAAGTGCATCGATTGGCTTGATTGGGAGTTCAACTTGAAGAGAATGATAAGGGAGGAGTCAATATTCAGAACGAGTGTGCTTCAATTTTAGTGGCAGAGGTGAAAGAAAAGTAAGATCAAGATCCTGTCATACTTCAATCGAAAGAGGTTATCCACAGATAGAAAGTGATGGTCTTCTCCAAAAAGGGAGATGGATTGTTGAGATACCATAGTAGATTGTGCATTCCAAATATTGATGACGTTCGAGATAGAATTATGGTTGAAGCCTATAACTCTAGATATTTCATTCATCCTGGTTATACCAAGATATACCATGACTTGAGGGAAGTCTATTAGTGGAGTGGAATGAAGACGGATATTGTTGAGTTTGTCTCTAAGTGCCCGAATTTCCAACAGGTTAAAGTTGAGCTTCAAAGGCCATGTGGATTGGCACAAAACTTTGAGATTCTTGAATGTAAGTGGGAGATGATCAACATTGATTTTATTACGGTCAGCCGAGGTCTTAAAAGTAGTATGATTCAATCTGGGCAATTGTGGATAAGATGACTAAATCAGCCCACTTCTTAGCAGTTAAGACAACTAATACTATAGAGGAGTATGCTAAGTTGTACATCTGTGAGATTGTGAAGTTGCATGGATTTCCTTGTCCGTTATCTTAGATAGAGGAGCTCAATTCACCTCCCAATTTTGGAGATCTTTCCAGAAGGGATTGGGTACTAAAGTGAATATGAGTACCGCCTTTCATCCTCAGATGGATGACTAGGTAGAACACACAATTCACACATTAAAGGACATGTTGAGAGCTTGTGTCCTTGACTTCAAAGAAAATTGGGATGACCACTTACGGTTTATTGAATTTGTATATAACAATAGTTACCATACAAGTATCCAAATGACTCCTATTAAGCTTTGTATGGGAGGAGATGTAGATCATCAATTGGGTGGTTTGAATTTGGAGAAGTCGAGTTGATTAGACCTGATCTTATCCACCAGTCAATGGAGAAGGTAAAGGTCATTGAATAAAGGTTGAAGACTACATAGAGTCACCAGAAATCTTACACTAATGTGAGGAGGAGATACTTAGAGTTCGAGGTGAATGATTGGGTGTACTTGAAAGTGTCACCTATGAAGGGTGTTATGAGATTTAGGAAGAAGGGGACATTTATTCCTTAGTTCGTTGGTCCCTATCAGATTGTAAAGAGAATTGTGAAGGTTGCTTATGAGTTAGAGTTGCCTTATGAGCGGTATGCAATTCATCTAGTATTCCAGATCTCGATGTTGATGAAATACTTGGGAGATCCTTCATTAGTGATCCCTATTGAGAGTGTTGGAGTAAAGAATAGCTTGTCCTATGAAGAGATTCTGCTCTAAATCCTTGATCATCAGGTTCACAAGTTAAAGACCAAAGAGATTACCTCAGTCAAAGTCCAGTAGAGAAATCAATTCATTGAGGAAGCCACATGGGAAGCTAAGGAAGAGATGAGAGCTAAATATCCGCACCTATTGGTACCAGATGATGAGAATGTTGAAGGTAATGTCCTTACCCTTGACTTAAATTGATTTGTCTATTACTGAGGTGATGTATCTATTCCTAAGTCTGGTAGAGATTGTTAAGATTGACAAGAAGTCGAGAGATTGATTGATTGATGTATTGAGAGAAGTCTTGATCGTATTCGTGCCTTGATGTCCGCATTTACTCATCATTCGAGAACGAATAATTTCAAAAGGGATAACGTAATGCTCGATAAAATTACCAAAATACCCCTAGAAGAGAAATGTGCACATAACGCGTATTCCCAAACTCTGATGGCAAATCTGAAATCGAAAATGCAATCAACATGATAAATTATATGGGAAAATGGTCTCGGATGATTTTTAGAGCAATCGGATCAAAAGATAATTTTTGGTACGAAATTGATTTCCAGTAAGAGTGACGACAGGTGTACGACATGCATCTGTCGTGGAGTAACACTTAGACTTGGTCCCAATATTTTCTACGGGATTAGAAAAAAACTCCCCAAAAATTAGCCAAGTCCGCATCGTAGACCCCCTTACCCTAAGGCAAACGTTTTTTCATTTTTTGTGAGGGGTATTCCAGACCTTTCCCAACCCCTCCTAAACCTAAAACATGATCTAAATGGGTTATTTTGAGTGTTAAAATGGTTTTAATCCCCATTCCTTGGTCCTTTTCTAAGTTCTAACAAAGACTAGGGCTAAACAAAAGAGAAGAGGAGCGAGAATTCAAGTGGATTAAGAAGAGTTCCTACGAGATTGAGTATCAAAGCTTCACACCAGGTATGTAAGACTAAACTAAAACATGGGAATGTTCTTCCCTGTGC
Source organism: Solanum clarkiae (assembly GCA_011800125.2). Lineage (NCBI taxonomy): Eukaryota > Viridiplantae > Streptophyta > Magnoliopsida > Solanales > Solanaceae > Solanum > Solanum clarkiae. The sequence goes on from JAABOM020000103.1 coordinate 3,826,313, forward strand.
CCCATTGATGGCAATAGATGAGTTAAGAGTATAATGAGTCGACATACATATCTCTTGAATATTTTCTTGCAAATCATGTATATTACAAGTATTTTTATGTGTTGATGATCATCATAAACTTGACTGTTCATGAGTATAAACCCTATATGTTATTTTGTGAAAGCATGCATACATAAACCTAAGGATGGAGTCTAGAGCCTTGACTTAAGTATATTGATTTTGATTGTGATGTGAGTATGATGTTGAGTTAATAGATCTTGATGATCCTATGAGTATTCATAATTGAATTCTAGAGTTTTATCTAATTGACTTCCTTTTAATGATTGATCTGAGTCTTTGAGCTATTAAATGAGAACTGAGTTGATGAGTTGCTTAAGATATTAGGCTGAAAGGCCAAATTTAAGTTGAGTAATTGAGATGATGAAAGTCTCTATTAGACTAATTGAGACAATGAGAGCCTCTACGAGGTCACTTAAGATGATTGATTAGGATGAAGAGTTTTATGAGCATTGAATCTTGGAGGGAGTATCGAGCATCGAAATGAGTAAGAGTAAATCTAACTCACACTTTTAACTATGTCGCCAAGTGTAGGTGAGGATAAAACTATTACATTGAGGTTACCTCTTGAGTTAAAGTCTCTGAAAGTAGTAGAGGACTTGTTGAGGCTAGATCCCTTGTGGATCCATTTCGTTCTTTACCTGGCAAGTACGGAACGACTTTGACAACATTAGCGAGATTGTTATACAATCAATGTCTGATTTTTATTGGATAAGAGAAACTCCCAGATAGGCCCCAAACTGATAGTACTCTGAGTCGAGTTGATTGAGTTAAGTTGATTGGTGAGGTTTTATTGGTATTGATGAGTCATTTGTCTACTCTTTATTCTTGCTTTAGATTGACATTTGATATTCTATTTGAGATCTTCTGAGTTGATTGTTATTTCCATTATTCTACTTGTATCTGTTTCATTCAGCTATTTTACATACTCGTACATTCCATGTACTGACGTCCCTTTTGGACTGCATTATTTTATGATACAGAGGCATGTACTAGAGATTTTCAACCGGTGCATTGTTGAGGATCCATCACAGTTAGCAGAGTTGGTGAGCCTCTTTTACTTCAGAGGATCATTATTGTATTTCTATCTAGCTTTATATAGTTAAACCTGACCTAGATTTATATTTGATAGTGATAGAGGCTTCATAGAGTAGAGTTGAGTTGTTGAGTTTAGGATTTTGTTGAGCTAGTTTCTTTCATACTAGCCTATTTTCTTGATATGATATTTGAGATTTAGAGTGTCCACTGCTTATTATCTTAGTCTTCCGTTGAATTGCTATATATGTTGAGTGAATGAATCTGATGAAACCAAGTGGTTCCCTTGGGGACTAACAATAGTCTTTGAATGCCAGCCATGTCTAGGGTACCCTCTCAGGACATGACAGTGCACCACCTTCTATGTAAAATTAGTACTATATATATAGGTGCGGGACCTGCCTTCTATGTGTTTTAGTCAGTACTCTTTTTCTGCTTCTTTTTCCTTGGAGGATTCTACTTGCAGCCCGACCTTTCTTTGAGATTTCTTTTCATGTAGGAGTTCTTATATAGAAAACTTTATTAAACTATGTGCTTCATCCAGTGCTTTAATTCTTTTGCTTTGCATGGTTAACCTTCTCTTAATCGCAGTTAGAGTCGATCTAATAAGAACATGTCATAGCAACTTGTTACTTTCATCTATTCTTTTATTTGTCAATCATTAAAATCTTTCTCAATCTAATAAATTTCTCTTTTTCAAATAATGATAAATCATTGCTTCTTGTATGCATAGCTCAACCTATGTTATGATAGTTTCATAAAGCACAACAGATGAAGTAAACACATTAGAGAATCAGGTCAGACTAGTTGGGTTACATAAGCTCTTTCAGCATCATAAAATATCGTGAAGGCATATATGTCACACCTTGAAAAATTACCAAAATACCCCTAAATGAGAGGGTGCTCGGATAACACATCATCCCAAAGTTCTTTGGAAAATCTGAGGTTGGAATCACGATCAGCTCAAAAAATTGAGTAAAAAAGTGGTCTCGATCGAATTTTAGACCAACTAGAGCAAAACGTAATTTTTCGGAGCAAAATGCGATTTTCATTAAGGTACACCTTCGTGTCGCAGAGATGCCTAAAATGAATCATTCTCACACTTAACACATAAAACACATTCATTAGGTACGATTTATGTGTTACATAAAAAATGAATAAGGTGGAGCAAGTCCGCAATGCAGACCTACTCCATCACAGTTCAAATTTTTTCCTGTCAACTGAAATTTTAATGAATGGCATTCCAAACTTTTACCCGTGCCTCTTACACTTAATCCATGACTGATATAGGTCATGTTTTTTCTTAAAAAGCTTCCTAAACCCATTCCTGACTTTCTTTATATGTTCTAAGGAACTAGGGCTAAGAAGAGGAGAAAAGAGCTTGGGATTTTGAGTAATGACAAATTCTTGTAGTAGATTTTGTCTCAATCCGATTTATGTAAGGATAAACGAAATCATGAATCTTGCTCTTCCATGTTCCTCATGAATATGATAGGATGAATTGTGATGGAATTGAAGTCTCCCATGATTGTGTTTTCTTGAAAACTTCTTTAATATTTAACATATTTTACATATATTATATAATTTATGATTTCTATAAACTTGTTTCTTGAACAAATAATTTAATTCTTTGATTTTATAAAACCTAATTATATTTTGAATTAAGATTTAATTACTCTGCCTAAGGATTGAGTCTAGAGCCTTGACACGATGATTGTTGATTATGATAGTAATATGAGCATGATGATAATGTTGATAGAACTGGATGGTCCTATGAGCCCTCATAAATTGAACTTAAATGATTGATCTAAATTGATAGTCCTCTTAAATGGTTATTCAAATTACTCTTGAAAGATGTGGTTGACAATTGATTAGATGGTTGATAGGCGAAAAATCTTGATTGTGATAGAATTGATGAACCGATAAAAGTCCATTGGTTACATTGGGAGATTGTTTTATGCACATTGAGTCTTGGGAGGAGTATCGAGCACCGAGTTGAGTGAAAGTAAGTCCAACTTGAACTCAATAACTACATCGCCAAATATAAGTGAGAATTGAACTGTAAATCGGATGAATTCCTTATTATTTTTCCTTGCAGGGATTTGATTTATCGTTTTGGATCCATGATTGGTTGATTCGTTCTTTACCCTGCTAAAATATTGAGTGGTCGTGGTAACATCAATTTAATTATTGTATGATCACAGGCTTATAAGTGATTGTTGTTGAATAAGAAAAACTCCTATATTGATTTTCATAGTACATTGATTGAACTGGATTGGATTGGATATTATTGGTCTCTATCTAAACTGCATTCTAACTTTAGACTTTTGGCATCCTAATTGAGTTTCTTACTTCTTGACTTGAGTATTTGAGTTGATGTTATTCTACCTTGATGCTTGTTTCATTCTGTCATTTTACATATTTGTATATTTCACGTATTGATGTTTATTTGCGCCTGCATTATTTTATGATGCAGAGACAAGTACTATAGATGATCAACAAACACTTCGTTGACAACTTATCTTTCTTGCTTTTTGGTTTAGCACTTTATTTCGATAAAAGGTAGTCATGAACCTATCATTGATACTATTCAGATAGATGAATAGAGGCTTCATAGACTAGATTATTGAACTATGATTGGATAGTATTTTTGGCTAGTTTCTTTCTTACTATTATTGTGATTGGATTAGCTTGATTGGTTCGACTGTGGCCTTTTTTTATAGAGATTTAATTTTCATATTTCTATTGAGTTATTCTTTGATTATTGATGTCTTTCGCTATTGATTGAACGAATGCGTGATCATGTCAAGTGATTTACTTAGGGATTAGTAATAGTTTATGAGTGTTAGTCATACCAAGGTACCCTACCGAGGCGTGATAATATAAAACACTAAAAGAGAAGCAAATTTGATACTTATGGACAATGGGATATCAAGTACACAGACACTTTAAAACAAGAGCTCAGTTAGCTATAGCAAAGGAATGCACAAACACAATTTGAATTCAATATCTCTATGGGCCTAATTTGGTCTTTTATCCATAGAAAGATAATCATTTACATGCTTACTTACTAATGTATGGAAAAGAATAGCTTACTAAACAAGTAAGAGAGAACCAAAAACTAAAATTATCCACCTTGAACCTACATCTTGGGCATGACAAGCATCAAGAACTATTGTTATATCTAAGTAAACTATTGTCTTGATTTTGATATGAAAGACATATGTGATGTATCTTATGCCATTGACATTAAAATTCATCAAGATAGATATCAAGGTACCTTAGGTTTTTCTCAAGATATCTATATCAATAAAAAATTTAGAGAGCTTTCGAATAAAAGATTGTTCACCAAGTGTAGCTCCTATTGCTAACGGTGACAAGTTCAACCTAAATTAGTGCCGGAAGAATAATCTTGAGAGAGAGCAACTAAAGGTTATTCTATATACTTCTGTTGTTAGAAGCTTGATATATGCTCAAGTTTGTACAAGAGTTGACATGCATAATATTTTTGTTGAAATGTCAGATATAAGAGCAATCAGGTCTTGACCTCTAAAAAAATTAAAAAGAAAGTCTTGACATATCTTCAAGGGAGAAAAGACTACATGATATGTAAAAATGATCGGATGACTTGAAAGTCATTTGTTGTTCTGATTTACAGTTTGTTGTTTGTGTTGGTTCACGAAAATCACCTTCAGGATATATTTTATGTTAGTCAGTGAAGCTATGTCTTTGAGAAGTGTCAAACAAACTCAAGCTATCATCCTATTATGGAAGTTAAATTTGTTTCTTATTTTGAGGCTACCTGAAATGATGTATAGTTGAAGAGTTTCATTTTTGGGCCTAGAAATGTCGATTCCATATCTATGCCATTAAGGTTATATTGTGACAATTCAAGTTTTGTCTTTATGGATAAGAATAACTAAAGTGGTAGTCAAACCAAGCATATTGATATCAAATATCTATCCATAAGATAACAGTGTTAAAGATAAGAAAGTGATCTTTGAACACATTATTATTAAAGTGATGCTGGCTTATCTTTAATTAAAGGCATTCCATTGAATAAATTTAAGGATCATGTATCACAATGAGACTTAGTCCCACAATGTAAATTTTCATTGTAATAATGCATGTTTATGAAGTACTATTTATATGATATTTGTTGTTAACTGTGTTCACATTCAATTTTATATTCAGAAATATCGCTAAAGTATGGACCTAGAATAAGCATTGGATTTATTAATAGGATTCGAATATATAGACCAAGTGGGAGAATGTTAGCATTTTGTTGATATACTATGGTCCTTATTACATGGACCTATTATCCCACTAATTTGAAGGTTGGTAACTTCTTTCGCCTGTTTTAAAACTTCCCATAACCTCTTAGAAACTGTTATCCATCACTATAACTACTGAAAATCATTCTTGATGGAAGCACGATTACATATATGTCATTTGGTTCAATGTCCTTAGACAGATTACTTCTTTAAATCCAATCCATCTTGGAGTAAGGTCTGTGTGCTTAGAAGGTCTTTGAAGTAGAGAAGATTTAAGAAATTGGAAAACAAACATCGAAGACCTCGACTACTCGTAACAATGATGGGAGGTATGTTGATCTACTGCTTCCGTTGTGATATTGCTACTGCTTCTGTTGTACTATTGCTATCTAGTGAGGCAAGGAAATTTGAATCCCAAAGGCGTTATACTTTAAAGATATGAAATAATGAATAATAAAGACATTTAAAGTCTTAGAAACATACATTCAATACGAGAATACGCCTTCAATATTAAGAAGAAAATTGGTAATACAAGGACATAGTCTCGAAGTCAAGATAACAGCATGTTAATCTAAGGATACATTTATCAGTCTTTGAGGAGCTAAATTTCTAGCATCATTACTCAAAGACTAGATTTCAAAAAATATTTCTTCAGAAGAAGTGGCATAGTCCTCAAATCCTAATTTGGGCATGCTAATTCTCCCTAGCTAAGACAAGTATCTTTACTTCTTTCATTAACGTTGATCATTCCGCCTCTTTCTTATTTTTCTATTTCTTTTCCATGATGATTAAGAATAGGCAAATCAAAAATTGCACTTTGAATTTCGGACCTCAACATCCTGCTGCTCATGATGTTTCAGGATTATTATTGAAAATGAATGGAGAAGTGGTAGAACGCGCCGAACCATATATTGGCTCATTCCAATGCGACAAGAAGTCGCTGATGCCGAGTCCGCTCCTATGCCACTAACTATGCCCTGTTTGGTCCCCCTTCCCTGCACATTGGAGGTTCCATAGCACGTCATGAGCACCGTGCTAAAGGGCGGTTGAGTAACTCAAGCGAACTGCCTTACCTTATTCTAGCATAGGGACAAAAGGAAGAAGGTTGTAAAGCTGGCCTCATTATCCATACCTCCGATCAGATGAATGGAGTATCGACCGACCTGGATTTTTACGAGCGTTAGCAGTCTTTGATAACCTCTCAGGTTTGAAAGGGAGAAACAAACAAAAAGGTTAGAAATAATGTTTCCTCCACAAAAGAACAACTAAGAAGAGCAAGGACAACCACAAACCTTAGCACTAGCATGTGCACTATTGTTATGTTCTTAGGAGGATTATAGGTTTTAAATAGCTAACAAGCACCATAGGTCAAGATAAAAGATTGACTTCCTTTGGGAACGATAGCACAATAGACCGCCACAGGACGGATACTGATAATTGTGATGAGAGAGATGATAAGTGGTTGTAGTTGATGATCACTGATATAAAAGTAGGGGTAAAAATCATTGAAAAAATAATAATAACTCCCAGAATAGTATTTACACTAAGTAATTACAAGAGAGTAACAACACCAAATATGATAATGGAGTAAATGTGATATAATAATATTGATGACAACTCGATAGTGTCAAAAGACAACTATTTTTTTAAATAACAATACACTCTTTTATTTCACAGAACGTTCTAAAATTTTGCTCCCACACTATTTTTCTCACAAACTAAGAATAGCTTGTGGATTACTGTTTTTTTTCTATTGCTCTCTATATTTTGATGTTACTACAAATTGCAAAAACTTTCATATTTATAGAAAATTTTTTTACCCTTATTTATGTCATCAATGACATCATAACAAATCAGTATTTCAAATCTTGGTAGGTTTGTAGGTGAGATTTGGTTTGACAAAGATGGTGTCAAACTTATATCTAACTTCTTAGACTTTTCCTTGCCTAACAATTTTGACAAATCAAACTTATAGGTAAGCTAACTTAAAGTATTTTTGACATTGCTACAAACTTATAGCAATTGATGACTTTATTCCCACAAATCTCTCCCTTAATTTTGACTTTTCTTCTTTACTCCAAAGCTTGATCTCAATCTCTGAAAATATTCAAACTTGAGAGGCTTTGTGAAGATATTTGTAACTTGATCATGAGATTTCACATACTTGAGCTTCACCTTTTTCTTTGCAATGCATTCTCGGATAAAATGATATCATGTGACTATACGGTTGCTTTGATCATGATACATTGGATTCTTGGCAAGTGCTTATGCAGATTTGTTGTCAACACAAGTTATTGTGGCTTCAATTTATGGCAAATTGAGTCCTTCAATAATTTTCTCAACCAAATAGCATGACACGTACATGATGTTGCTGCCACATATTCAACTTCACAAGTCGAGAGAGTAATAATGGACTATTTCTTTGAACTCCATGAAATAGCACAGTCACCAAAGAAAAATATAAAGTCAGATGTGTTTTTTTCTATCGATAATATATCCCGCATAATCACTATCATAATATTCCACAAGGTTAAAATCATTAGAAGAAGAATAAAATAGTCCAAGGTCGATCATACCTTTTAGGTAACGAAGAGTTCTTCTAGCAACCTTCAAGTGAGTAAAGGTAGGAGCTTCCATGAAGTGGCTTACTACTCCAACTACAAAGAGTATATCTAGTCTAGTACATGTCAAGTACCTTAGACTTCTCACGAGACTTTTGAACAAAGTAGAATACACCTTTTCTCCATCGTCAAACTTTGACAATTTTGCTACACTTTCCATTGGGGTGTTCACAGAGTTACAATGGAACATGTTGAACTTCTTCCAAATCTCTTTTGTATAACTTTCTTGAGATATGAAGATGCCTTCCTCCATTTGCTTCACTTCTAAACCCAATTAATATGACATGAGCCCTATGTCCATCATTTCAAACTCAAGGGACACAACTTTCTTGAAAGCTTCAAACAATATAGATTATTATCAGTCAAAATAAGATCATCAACATAAAGAGAATAAGCAGAATATATCTGTTAGTATGGACTTTAATGTAAAGAGTATATTCATGAAGATAACGAGTAAATCCATTGTCTTGAAAGTACTTATCAATGCGACTACTTCATTCACGTGGAGCTTACTTTAATCCATTAAGGATTTCTTCAACCTCAACACCTTATCTTCATGATTTTTGACCATAAACCCTAATTATTGCTCAATGCAGACTTCTTCAAGATATCCATTCAAGAATGATGATTTGACATTTAGTTGATGAATTTTCTACTTCATTTGAACTGCTAAAAAGATCAGAAGACGAATTATCTCCATGCGAGTAATGGGTGCATAGACTTCCTCATAGTCTATGACATATTTTTTTTTGTAGCCTTTTGCCACAAGTCTTGCCTTGTATCTTTCTCCACCTCTCCATGGGCATTTTTCTTCACTCTATACACCTATTTGACTCCAATTGGTCGATAATTCTTGGGAAGTGTTGTGCTTCTCTATTGATTTATTTCTTCCTCCATGGATTCTCTCCACCTTTTGTCCGTAACCGCTTCATCAAAATTCATTGGTTCACTATCAATAAAGATAACACAAAAAATCAAAATTAGTAACTTTATCTGTGTTATCATAGAGTTCTTGGATAATCCTCATCCTATGAGGCCTTTCACTTGAACTCACTTGAGTCGATGGAGATGCAACAATTGTTGGTGAAGGAGGTGGGGTTGCATCTTGTGTAAGTGTCATTATCTCTTGTTCTTCTTCATCTCCGAAGTATGGAAAAAAATCATATGTTCTTTCTTCCTGAGCCTCCCAATTTCATATTGTTGCTTCATCAAATTCAACATTTCGACTCATAACCACCTTGTTATTATTTGGATTGTATAACCTGTAGCCTTTTGAACTCGTATCATAGCCAATAAAAACACAACTTGACACTTCGATCGACAAGTTTAGCTCTCCCTTGATGTGGAATATAAGCATAGGTTCTGCTTCCAAAGATTCTCAAATGCTTGACATTTAGCTTTCTTCCACTCCATGCTTCTTAAGGTGTTTGGTCTCTCACATTTCTTGTTGGAGATCTATTGCTCAAATAAACTGCACAGGCAAAAACCTTGGCTCAAAATTCTTTTAGCATACTTTTAGCTTTCAACATACATCTAGCCATATTAAGAATTGTTCTATTCTTTCTTTCTACAACTCCATTTTGTTGGGGCGAATAAGGTACTATTAGAGGGCGACAAATTCCATGAGATTAAGAAAAGTCATTCAATTCTTTTGAAGTGAATTCACCTCTTCTATTGGACCTTAGTACTATAATTTCACAACCACTTTCTTTTTCTACAAGTGCTTCAAAAATTTTAAAAGCAACAAAAGTTCAGATTTTGCTTCATGAAATATACCCAAGTCTTTCTACTGACATCATCAATAAAGATCAAGAAGTATTTACTTTTACCAAAAAAAGGTGAATCAATTAGTCCATATATATCCGTGTGAACAAGTTGGATTGACTTAATTATTCTTGATTTTGTCTCCTTCGAAAAACTCCTCCTTGCATGTTTTCTAAAAAGACAAGCTTCACACAACTGATTGAGTGCTTCAAAATTCAAGTGCCCAAATCGCATATTCCAATACCATGAGTCATCTTGCATATTAGCTTTCAAAAACTTTGCGTCAAAGATCTTAAGATTCAATGGAACAACATATTAGCTTTCAAACACTTTGCGTCAATGATCTTAAGATTCAATGAAACAAGCTATTCTTTTCCATATGCACTTCAATAAGGAAGTTGTTATTTGAATCTCTAATTCAAAGATGCATATTTTTCATATGAATACCATATTCTTTTTTAATAAGTTAATCCAAACTCAAGATATTACTTTTCAATTTTGGCACATAGTAAACCTCATTAATCAATTTATGACTACCATCTTTATCGGATATTAGAATCGTACCTATTCCTTCAATTTGGATCTTTGAGGTATCTCTAAAAGACACATTTTCTTTCACCTTCTTCTTCATCTCCACAAACATGCCTTTGTGTCCATACATATGCTTGTTTGCTCCATCATCAAGATACCATGAACTGCAATCATCTATATCTTCTTCTTTGAGTGTCATTAACAATGTTGATTCATTCTCTTCTTTGTTGTCAACAAGATTAGCTTTCTCTTCAAAATTACTATGACATTCCCAAGAGTAATGTCCAAATTTATGATAATTATAGTACTCAATTTTAGATTTGTCATACCTCATTTCATTGGTATCTTGATAGGCTCCACACCCTCTATCTTCTTATTGTCCACGGTCACAACCTCTGAATGTTTGATGACTCTTATCCTCATTGTTATATTTGTTAATATAACTTCTTCCTATTCCACGGCCTCCACGACCACTATGGCCTCCCCATTGTCCATTTCTTCTAGAACTTGTTTCACCTTCAAGATTTTTGAAGGATATTTGAGTCTTAAGAAGTTGTTCTAGTGGTTCATCTTTTCTCCTTTTCATGTTTTCTTCATAGCCTTGTAAAGAACCTTCCAATTTCTCTACCATCATAGAATCTAAATCTTTAGATTCCTCAGTAGCACACACCACATAATCAAATTTAGGCGTTAAAGGCGAAGTATCTTTTCTACCACATGCACATCATCTTCTTTGTAATGACCCGTTAAGTTATTTTTGAGAATTGTCCTCTTGTTTCCTTAAAATATCCTTCTCGTTACAAAAATTAGTGAGTATTTTGGAGTATTTGATAACTAAAACTATTTAAGCATTGGTAAGTGGAAGGGAACAATATTTGGTGGAGAGCAATTATGATGTTTGGTGTGTAATTATGCACTCTCCACTTATTTATGCTCTATCCACTTTGTAAGATTGTAATTGATTGGCCGGCTATTATGCTAAGTGGAATTATGACAATAATTCTCTAGTGCTCTAAAAATTTCAGTGCTCAATTTTGAGCATTTGTTAAGGCATTCAATTCCCCCCCCCCCCCCCTCCTCTCTCCCTCTCTCTCTCTATATATATATATATATATATATATATATATAGCAGATCATTCTGCTCAAAGAACACAGAGGGGAAAATGAGCAGAAAACAAGGAAATAAAACTAGTATATTTTTGTTATTCTTATAACCTCATCAAATTAAGAGAAGCAAAATACGGAACAAAAGAAGCAGGGAGAAACGTACCTATATGACGCGAGGAGGATTTAATTCGCTTCAGGTAAAGTGTATCTATGTTGTTTCTATTCTGTAGTTAAGAGAGAGACATATATATATATATATATTATGTAGTAGTTGAGTTACTGAAAAATAATATGTAATTAGTATAATGTAAGTGTGAGTGTAATTGAATATGAAGATATATATTGTAGGAAAAATTGAGATTTGGAATTGAGAATTGAATAGAAAATTGTTCCTGGATTGCTATGCACTTTTGGTTAAACAATAACATTTTTATGTTTCCAGATGGTGACAAACAACTAAATTAAACTATCTTTTACATGTGGTTAGGAATTATTTTATATATGACATAAAACTTGTTTTTTCATTATTTTCTCACTTTCGCCCAGTGCTCTTGATTCTTCTTAGTAGAATATATCACTATAGGGTGCATTTTAGATGTATATGCTTAGTATTAATATCGGGAATTGGTATTATATGAACACTATTAGATTTTAAATATTGAAGATATTGGGATCTAACACTAGCCTTGAAATTTAGGAAATTGATGATAGAATTGGATGGGTTTAGATCTAGACTAGACGTATAGTAATATGGGTGTTGTTCATTTCAAAATTAAATTGTGAATTCTTATTTGATTAGATCGTGATACTACGAATTCCATTTTAAAGGGGAAGACTCAAGTGTTTAATTAACCGTGATTTGACTAAGGCAAGTGGACTTTCAAAACTTTGTAATTCTCGTAAAATTCTCAAATTGTCCTTTTCTTCCATGTGGTGAATCATGAAATATTTTAATATTATAAAAATAAGGTGATTGAATATAAATGTGAGTTGGTGTGATGTTGTGACACTTGAATTGAAAAATGTGATCAGGTCATGAAAATTCTATATTTTGAGATATATTATTGTGGTTGGTGATTATGAGTAGATTTGTTTGTGGACTTCATTGCATGTTCATTTATTGTATGTCACAAATATTTGTATTGATTCTGGAGATTGATAAGAGTGAGATGGTAACAATTGGGGCCAAGGTCTTTACCGACCTAGATATGTTGCCAAGGTCTTTGCCGGCGAGATTGTGATGTTGAGATCTTTAATAGTAACATTGTGATGCCAAAGTCTTTACCGGCGATAATATTATGCCAAGGTCTTTATCGACGGTGATGTGATTTTGAGATATTTTTTAGTGATGTTATGATTATGAGGTCATTGTTGGTGAATATTGCATAAGCATTGCATCTCATCCTTGCATATTTTTTGTGACATGATGTTACTCATGTGATGGATTGTGTTATCACTTGTGAGATGTAGCTTGTGATTTGGAATGAAATATTATCTTTATTATGTATTATGTGTTACTGGACTAGGTTGACTTTCTGTGCAGGCTGTAGTTATGGGAGTCTGTTAGGATGAAAGGAGTTTGTGTATTCTATTAGACTTATCTTGTTTTGTTAGTTGACTTTCTAGGTACCGCGTTGTATTTGATATTCACCCCTTACTTCTAGACTTGTGTAGGTTCTCAGCCCGGGCAGTAAGTAGTATTTTTCTTGATCATCCAATCTTCCCAGGAGATTTAGAAAGGTAGCACATTGTCATTTGGCCGACTCTCTTGTGCCTATTTCTTTTGTGCTTTGTTCTATTCGAGAAGAAAGACACTTTTGATTTCTACTTCTTGATTTTCTGTATTGTTAGTGGCTTGTATACATGACAACCAATCCTTGGGTGTTATTTAAATTTTGTGAAGATGTTTTATTATCTTTTTTACTTAGTTACTTTTGCACGTTAATTCTATTTTTCGTCGGGTAAGGCTGACTTGTTTTGATGGGATTGAGCAAGTGCCATCATATTCATTTTTGGGTCATGACATACTTCCTCGCTATACCTTCTTAGTTGATTCACAACTGCTATCAATCTTGAACAAAAAATCCGAAATGGATTCGAATACTTTCATTTTTAAAATTTCAAAATCAGCCCTTAGAGTTTGAAGTTTTATCTTCTTTACTTTATCCAATCCTTGGAGAGAATTTTGTAAAATCTCTCAAGCTTCTTTTGAGGTGGTTGCATCAGCCACCTTCTCAAATATGCCATCATCCAAACACTAATGGATGAGAGTGATAGTTTGTTGATCTTTCTGTCGTGTTTTTAATAAGATCTCCTTTTTATTTTGGGACAAAATTTTCTTATTAACGGGCTTTGTATACCTTTTGTCTACAATGTCCCAAACATCTTGCGAGCCAAAAATGACTTTCATTCGTAGACACCATTTTTCATAATGTTCTCTTGTAAGACGTGGGCACTGGAAGGACAGTGGACTGTTATTTGTCATGACTCTGATACCACGTTGTTGGAAAAATAATAATAATACCCTAAATAATATTCACGATAATTAGCAATTACAAGAGAGTAATGACACCAAATATCATAATGGAGTAAATGTGATATAATAGTATTGATGTTAACTCAATAGTGTCAAAAGACAACTATTTTTTTATATAACAACACACTCTTTTATTTCACATAACTGACTATAATTTTACTCCCACACTAGTTTTCTCACAAACTAAGAATAACTTGTGGATTGCTCTCTTCTTTCTATTGCTCTCTCTATTTTGGTATTACTACAAATGAGCAAAAACTCCAATATTTATAGAAACCTTTTTTACCCCAATTCATGTCATCAATGACATCATAACAAACCAATATTTCAAACCTTGGTGGGTTTGTAGGTGAGAATTGGTTTGACAAAGATGGTGTCAAACTTATACCTAACTTCTTAGACTTTCCCTTGCCTAATAATTTTGACAAATCAATCTTATAGGTAAACTAATTTAAAGTATTTTTGACATTGCTACAAACTTGTAGCAATTGTTCACTTTAGTTCCCACAAAAATTAGGAAAAAGACTCAAATATGCCATCGAATTTTAAGAAAAGACTCATTTATGTCATCCGTTAAAAGTTTGAAATTATGTTATTAATGTTTGAGAAAAGGCTCATCTACGCCATTATTTTTTAACTCTGATTTTGCAAACTACTTAAACAACGCTAAATACTTTTAAATTAGAGTTTTGAATCACATTAATGTAGTCGTTTTAGTCATTCTTTTTCAAGAATGCCAAGAACACATGAAGAACACCAAGAACTCTCAAAATTTATCTTCTTCAAATATTCACAAAATTACCCAAATTTCAAGAAAACGTTCCTCTAAGCTAGATAACAAGACTCAATATTTTTTAGCTCGAATTCAATCAAACTCAATAAGACCTACTTGAAATTTTTCTTCAAAGTTCACAACACTAGGTGAAAAAAATTATTCCAAAAAGAAAAAGAGAAATTATTCCCAAAATTTTAAAAATTTTGCTTTGATTCATGTTCCTATTGTTGTTTTTTATACTAGATCCTTGTTCCTTATACAGTTTTTGAGTCTATGTTCAAAATTCAATTAATTTAGAGTTGAGGAGAAAATTTTATCATTAAAAAGTTAAAGTTTTGAAACTTTGAAGAAAATTTTCAAGTAGATCTTGTTGAGTTAGGTTGAGTCCAAGTTCAAAAGATATTGAGTTTTGCTATCTAGTTCGAAGGAACGCTACTTTGAAAATTTGAGGTGATTTTATGAAGATTTGAAGAAGTTGAAAATTTGAGAGTTCTCGATCTTTTTTATGTGTTCTTGAAGGAGTAAAAATACACATTTGATCCAAAACTCTAATTTAAAAGTGTTAAAAGTCGTTTGAGTGGTTTTGTAAAATCAGAGTTAAAAATAATGATATAAATAAGCTTTTTCTCATACGACAATGAGTCAAACTTTTGACGAATGACATAAATACGTTTTTTCTCAAAGCTTGATAACATGTTTGAGTCTTTTTCCTAAAAGTTATCCAAACAAGATTTAGTGATTTTACTATGAACCCCAAGGTCTCATCTAAAATATTATTGTATCGATGGAGACATTTAGAATTGACACCCTACGAAAAATTTTATGCTGGAAGAGGCACAATGTGAGGGATTATTTTTTTAATAAAAAATATGTGAGTCTTATCTCTTTTTATTTCTTTCTCTTCTCATTTACTCCGCAACCTTCCTCTTCTCCATTTCTTTCTTCTCACTTTTCTTTTAAAAATACTTGTTGGTTTAATTTTTTAAATCATTTTTAAGTCATGAATATTCTTTATCCAATTATTTATATATTTACCTTTTTCATATAATTGATAAGTATTTTTAATATTATTTTGTTTTAAATTTTATTATATCAATATAAAAATAAAAATTGGGGATGAAATTACAAGATGAAGAATCATATTTTTCACTCGAGATGAAAATCTAGATAGTCAATCAACTAATCTATAATATTTTAATATTATATTTTGCTTAGAAATTTTATCTTGCTTTCATATATATCCACTTAAATGAAACAATTACACCTATAACGATTCCTTGTCCCTAATAATAATTCATCTATTTAATCAATTTTTCTACTATATAACTAAAATAAATATTTATACATATAAAATATATTTTTTTCTATTGTGGGATTACAGTTGATATTTTTATAGATAACTAGATTTATGGCACGTGCGTTGCACGTGGTATCTTAGATATTTGGCATATATTGAATATTCATCAAAAATCTACCTTAATAAATATACGTCAAAATATTTTTGAATTTCCATGTTGATTCTTTAGTGTTGGTAAGATTTTTATAATCTTCGTTGACAAATAATATTTGAGAAAAGTTCTAAAGAGCAAGACTGGAATATACATATGTGTATGTATTATCACAAATATCAGATTTTATCTCTATAAATATTAAAAGAACTTTCAAACATCTGACTGCTTCTTTCCATGTGTAATCCACCTAGATAAGCTTTCTCCAATTTTTATTTTCTGTTAGTTTTAGGCTTCAATTTTTCTTTTGTATCATATAATTTTCGTGCGTGATCAGTTATAAGCATCTCACCAAATTTTTTGTATCCTAGAGATTTTTTTCCCAACTTTTAAGAGATTCCTTATTACACATGATCATTTTTTTCCTTTAACCAAGTAAAAGACATTAATCTATCAAATTGACCTATTAGGCAATCTTCTTCCATGAACAAATGTGTGAAAATATACAAAGCCTTTGATGGTTGTGCATATGGCACCATATGTGTTGCTCCTTTTACTATTGTAAATGTGAGTTTTGTCCATATTCAACTTGCCAGCCTATCCTACTCGCTTTTTGTGAAACCATTCCTGAGCTAATTCACGTACCAAGGTTCTTGATCCTATTTGACGCTTTATTCCAAGATTTAGTATTTCTTCGAAAACCACGACCACCACATCTAAGAAAAAAGGTCCTAGTTCTGTAAAGGTGCCTCCTCCAGTTGATGAACATCTTGAACCTCCATTTAACCAAAGAATAAGAGGTAGTCTGTGAGCATCTTTTTCAGTTTCAACAAAGTAATAGAAGAAACTTCTTCTAGCCTTTTCATCAACATCCACTGTGAATAATTCACATATCCAGCATATTGTCTAAATCCAATTTTTGGTTGCCCTGATAAATTTTTTACCAAATCTTCTAGTGGATGTTCATTCCCAATGTTCAAAATAATACTAAGAAACACAAATATTCCTATAAGAAAAAAAAAATTTACACATCATTTTTAGAATTCATACTAAATTAAGTAATACTAACATGCATAAAGGTATACAGGAGGCAAAACAAATAAGATACACGTATTAATCTACAGGTTTTTGTCTAGCTTGAGTCGAAGCTCGATTCTTAGATACACAATAAAGAAGTCATCTATGATGCATGTCCCACAGATAAAAAGCCATCAAAGAATTTTTTTTGTTGATATTTAATGGTCAGGTCCCTTTATAATTGTGTTAACTGTGATGGATAGTTCCACTTCTTTGTGCATCGATGTATAGTTGGGGTTGACGCGATTCAATCAGCCATTAGCTGGCCAGAAACTTCTTCATATTGAGTAAGGGTCTTAAGAGAAGGGCATCATCAGTTCGTATACCACATTCTTTAGCAATTCCAGCATCCAAACAAGATTCAACTGCCTCTTTAACACCATGACGAACTAGATCTTTGATTCCAACTACTGCAATCAACGTATAGTCACTTTCAGCAATACTATTTTCTTGATAACCCTCTGTGACATCCTTTAAAGCCAAGCAAAGAGTATGCAAGGCTTCGTCAGCAAAGTTAGTGATGACAATTGTCATTGATCATATCTTTAAGCTTTTCCAGGAATGCAATATCATTTTCTACGAAATCTCGCCTATAGAGTAATAATTATATGCTTGATGCTAGATTTTCAATTAGAATAGTATTGTAAGTACATCACAATAAATATATGGATGGCATGGAGACCGTAGAATTGCAACTTACAGTTCATTTGATACCACAATTTCTAGTCATTTGCTATTGGCTCCACAAACTTACCAAAATTCTTGCTAAAGAAATTAGAATTTGGCTTCCATTCTTACCTTCTATCTTTGTACTTTCATATTATTATAAATCTACTGATCAGTTTTCTCTTCCCCTTAGTGTGTCCTTTGGTTTTTCCTAACATGAAAAATATTACAAATGCTTGTGGAGATGGGATGAATAACCAAACAACATGTTGTAATATTGTTGAGAGGTACGTATCTCACTTACAGAGGCAGAGCTTTGTCACCAACTTGCAATCTCGCTTGGACTTAAGCTACAGAAAAACAATGTTAGCAAAAATGTCTACAATCTGTGTCACATTAGCCTCAAGGATTTTTCCGTACAAGGTCAGTTTGTATTTGAATATTTGTTGCTGCATTGCACATGATGCAAATAATGTTTGTGGCATCTCGTTATCTTCAAATGACTATAGGACACAGTTGGACCAGAAGGTAATATACCTTACTTTATGTGTTCGCTAGTCCATTCCCATACTCCTTGATGCAAGGCTCCAACCAATTCAATTGTTAGCACCTTGGTACGGTGGTTCCTCCAGTATCTTACAAGCATTGACATATTTAGTTAGTAGGCGTTGGTTTATAGAAACATAATTCTATAAAATGATTAAAAAAAAAAGAAATAGAAAATAGAGCATGACTATAATAAAAATAAAGATACACCATATGTCTTGAACTATATCAATGGATCTATATATAAAAATTAAATACAAATTCTAAACAACAAAATTAAATGTAATGTCTAGTTAATGTATATGAATTTTTTAGACATTTGAGATTACATGTTTTAGACATTTGAGATTGCAATGAAGGTTTACGACCATACCATGCTTCATATGGTGTTTATCTTTCACAAATCTATAAGGAAGTCTATTTTGTAAGTAAATAAATAAAAAAAAAAAAAAAAAAGCAACAGTGCTGGCAGCCTCCGCCCAAAAACTTTTTGGTAGATGTTTCTCATGTAGCATGCACCTAGCCATCTCCATAATGGTTCTGTTTTCCACTCATGGACTCCATTTTGTTGTGGAGTATAGGGTGTTGTTAATTGATGTTCTATGCCATCTTTGTTGCCGAATAATTTGAACTGATTTGAAGTATACTCTTTCCCATTATCAGATCTTAAAATCTGAATTTTGTAGTCACTTTGATTTTTCACCTTTACCTTAAAATTCCAAAACACTTCAGCTACTTCAGACTTGGACTTTAAGGAAAAAAATCCATGTCAGTCTTGTTAGATCATCAATAAATATAATATAGCAAAGACTACCAATTTGTATGAATGAGCTGAAGTTTTTCTTCTGCTCTCCAATTTGCTTTGGGAAAGGGCAACCTGTTCATCTTTCCAAGTAATCAAGTTTGACAATCTGTCCAGTGATTCTGCAATTTTGGTAGATCATTTACAAGCTCCTGTCTTTGCAAGAATATCATACCTTGATGATGAAAATGGCCCACTCTTTTATGCCAAACTTCTGTAGAGTTGTTTGACATAAGAAAAGCTTTCTGCTCTTCTTCAAAATGATTAAGTGGGAAACACCTTCCCTCCATTTTAATCTTGAATATTTCATCACATGATGGCTCTTCTATCACACAAGTTCTGTTTTTGAAGAACAAATTGAATCCGTTCTCCATTAAATGACTAACACTAAGAAGGTTCCGATCAAGGTCAGGAAAATATAAAACATTTGTGATTAACTTAGTTTTAGAGCCACTGTTAATAGTTATAGTTCCCTTACCTTTCGCGTCAAGACACTCACCATTTCCAATTTTAACTTTCTTTGTCTCGGTGTTCCACAATTCTTTGAAGAGCATCTTGTCAAACGACATGTGGTTAAAGCAACCACTGTCAATTAACTAATTTTCACTTGAATCTAGGCTTGTGAAACAAGTTGCAACAAAGAGATGATCTTCTTCTCGATCAACAACTTGAGCTTCTATTCCACTAATTAAATGATCACCTAAAAAAAATTATTTATTTTACATATTTCTTATGTAAGTAATACGTAAGAGAATGTTGTGACCAGAAAGAAATAGTAGAAGAAAAAAAATACAAAATGAATGAAAAAAATAAAGGAAGTTACATAAATGACTATAGTTTTGGGGGTCACTTGAATCTAGGCTTGTGAAACAAGTTGCAACAAAGAGATGATCTTCTTCTCGATCAACAACTTGAGCTTCTATTCCACTAATTAAATGATCACCTAAAAAAAATTATTTATTTTACATATTTCTTATGTAAGTAATACGTAAGAGAATGTTGTGACCAGAAAGAAATAGTAGAAGAAAAAAAATACAAAATGAATGAAAAAAATAAAGGAAGTTACATAAATGACTATAGTTTTGGGGTTACAATATTTCTCTTGTTATCAACAACAACAATATACCCCAGTGCCTCAAAAGGCTCCCGCTCATTGCAGGGTGAGGGGAGGTCGGATGTACGCAGCCTAACCCCTATGTTTAAAAACATAAAGCGGCTGTTTCCAGAATATTTCTCTTGTTATAATTATCATAATTACTCTACATAGCTCTATTTATTATGGAAGTCTATATATTTTAAATTTGTTTTTTTTTGTATACTGGTATACAAATCTTACTTTGTATTTCAGAAAAGGTAGAATTCATTTTTAAAAACGACAGTGTCTTAAATCACGACAGTTTGAATTATCAAACTTTTTATTATTATTATTATTATTAAACAAACAATCATCTAAAATTACTGTTTATTTTTGTATTCATTGTATACAGTAAAATTATGATCGTATATTATCATACAATTCAATTTTAAGGCTGAATTTGTTTATATTTAATTGTTTTCATTTTAGTCAAGCAAGTTGTACTTTATTTTTGTTTGTAAAAATTGTCAATCTTTTTTTAATATCTAATGCATTAAAATCTCATGTTATATCCATTTATGTGTGATTTAATTATTTTCATTTAATTCAAGCATGTTGTTATATTCACTTTTTTTCTGTGAAATATATCAAGTTTCTTTGTATTTTAATACAAAATATATATGGATATAATTGTCTAACCATGGATTTCAAATACAAGAAAATACAAAAATTATAACTATTGAAAAGTATACCTATGTAGAATGTATTTAGAACTTATCATTCAATTCAAAAGCATATGAAAGCATACACTAGATATTAATATCATTCAATATAAATACATAAGATATAAAATACAAAAATTGATGTAAATACATATGTCTAACTATTTAAGGGCTTTATAAATGCTAAAGTGTGTTTAATACTTATCTTTCAATTGAAAAATCACATGAATACAAATATATAACAAGAAACAATACAATTGAATACATTGAATATTTTCCATACATAATTATAGTAATACCAATATAAAAACTGAAAAAAATATTCAAATCACAGTCAATAAGCTAGAAGTCTTCTATGACAGATTATCACAGTATGAAAAGATAACTTAATTGAAATCAATTTTGGGTAGAAAATGAAAGTAAAATTAATTTGATTTGAAATCAATAAAGAGAGAAAAGGTAAAGGGGAGAGAGAGAGAGTTGATTGAATATGACTTAATATTTATTTGATATATATGATAAGTGTATATATAATTAATTTATTATTATAAAATTAATAATATAGCTACAAATAATAATATTTTTAAATTATAATTGAATATCCTAAATAACTAAATAATAGTATATGTTTATTCTTAGTGTAGTTTTTCCAAAAAAAAGAAGGGGTTGAAATGGATAGTTATGGATCCCCCAAACACAACTGACAATACGTGTGCCATAGAATAATATTTTTCATTAATCAACTGTACGACTGAAATGTCTCTACTTTTCCTCTGCCTTCCCCTCTTCTCTTTTCTCGTCTTTTTTTTAACTTTTTCACTTTTGACTTTTTAGCTTGTTAGCTTTTGCTTTTTCAATAATTTCACTTGTTGTAAGCTATTTCAAGAAATACTCAAGGAGCAGTATCAGTTGATGCCGGAGATGTTATGCTTGCGCTTTGACGATAACAACTTGGAATTTGGTTATTTACTCGGCCTTTCTGTATGGCTACCAACTATTGTTCTGGTTTACTGTCTGCTCAAATTTCTTCTTCAGTTGCTAACTCATCATACTCAGAAATTAGAAATAGTTGAGCACAAAAAGTTAGATGAAGCAAAAGGCCAGCAAGCTGTTCTGTACAGATTTAGGCAGAGGCAGAAGAAGATACAAAGAGAAATAACAAGCTGTTCTAAATTGATCCCAAAGAAAGAGGAAAACTGTGCGCCTCATGGTCTTGTTGATGTTGATCTGCTTCATTTCAGCCACAGGCATCCTCTGCTAAGATTCCATCTTAGAGGAGCAGAAGGTATAAGATGCAATATGTGTACTATTACAGTTTCCGGGGTAGCTTATGGTTGCGATCACTGTCATTACTTTCTCCATGAGGTATGCTCCAACATTCCTAAAACAATTCGACATGATTTTCACCCTATGCACCCACTCACCCTACTTCCCCTTCCTTCAATCCCTCTTTCCCATTCGGAAAGCGAATTCTGCTGTGTAGCTTGTGGATATCACCACTCATTGTTTTCATTTTACTATCATTGTGAGCTCTGTAAATTCGATCTTCATCTTGAATGTGCTTCTGTGAAGACGACCCTGATCCATAAGGTAGAATACAATCTCGATCTTTTCACTTCCTTTCCGCTGAAAAGTGAAGGGGCAGCCGTGTTATGTCGTGTTTGTAATCAAGTGATGAATAGGCAATCCGCTTGGCTTTTCTATAATAGCGAGTTTGATTGCATTTGCCATTTTGAGTGTGCTGCTGATGAAGAGGTTGGAGTTATAGGAGATCACAGTTTCCTATCTGAAGTACAGAAATCGTTGATCCTCCGAAAAAGTTGTCTCGACCAACAATTAAAAGTCAAAAAACTAGGAGAAGTTGCACACTTCA
Source organism: Solanum clarkiae (assembly GCA_011800125.2). Lineage (NCBI taxonomy): Eukaryota > Viridiplantae > Streptophyta > Magnoliopsida > Solanales > Solanaceae > Solanum > Solanum clarkiae. Next base: position 3,849,222 of record JAABOM020000103.1, read on the forward strand.
GCCACCGCCATCCACTGAAAGCAATCAAACAAACAAATGAGGCATCGATCATGGGTTGCAGCACATGTTCAAGCCAAGCTTTGTCCGGTTACATTTGCCAGCTCTGCAATTACTTCATTGATGAGAATTGTTTCCCTTTACCGCGAAAGATACAACACTATTTTCACCCAAATCACCCCCTCATACTCGGTAGCTATACAGATCACCCAAATTTCAAATGCCCAGCCTGTACTCAAGAAAAAGGTGCAGCATTCCATTGCCCTGCTTGTAAATTCAGTCTCCATCGTAGCTGTGCTGGTGCTCCCATGACATTAACCCTTGGCACAAACAAGAAAGTTACTTATAAACTCCTCTGTTCGTATCCATATGATGGTGAGATGGCAGCTATCAAATGCAGTGCTTGTTCCTGCGAGTTAAACTCAAAGCAGAGCTTCTTGTACTACAATTTCGACCTCGATGAAGTGCTTCATGTCCAATGTGCACTTGATAGAGAATCTATTTCTTATGATACTAAGTTTCGTTTGGCTTCTGAAAGGCTGAATAGTATTAAAATAGAGGAAGACCATTCCTGGTAGTAATTACAAAGTTCTAGCTAGCTTGTATGTATTGTTATTTCCTTTTCCAAAAGAAGAGTGATTTATAAGAATCTGTGATCTGCTGATTTTGTTGTTGATAAAACAAACACAATCACCCTAGTTAAATCAAATTTGTACCTCAAAATGCTTCTCCGATTTCTCAAGACATCTCTTTCTGACCGGAGTATTTAAAGGGAATTGTGTCTGGACATATCATGTACACCTTTTTTTTCTTTCAACAACCACCACCACCACCAACATACCCAACGTTTTTGTGCTAGGTGATGCTTGCGGAAATTGTGTTATCTCTGCGAGTATCTCAAGGCTTGTTTTAGAAGATTCTTCTCTTACCTCGCGATGAATTAGCATTCTAGATAGCATCGGAGAGTTGGCTAAGAGAAGCTTGATAAGTTGCATTTCAGGATTTGCGCCTGTTATACCAGTAAGCTTAACAACTCTGAGGTGATTCAACGTCACATCCGACAAGCCTTTAACTTTCTCTAGAATCTCATTGATAACATCACCTGCCCCAGGATCAACTCTATCATCATACAGCTGCGAATTAACAAAAGCCCTTTCACTCAATTTGAGGACTACCGGATTATGAAATGAGAACAATTATATACAGAAGGAATATACATAAGAGAGAGAAAAGAAACGAGAACCTCAAGTTCGATTTCTTGTAAAAATGGGGAGCTTTTTATCAAGTAAAGAGCACATGAAGCCACATCTAGTTCATCTAGAGAAATATCGGAAAGGAAGAGACGTTTAAGAGAGTTGAGAGCAGAAGGGAGTTGCTTTGGTACTTCACCTGCAAAGAGGTGAAAAGACAATGCAGAAGTCAGGATAAATCAAAGCCCCGCAAAAAAGAAAGTAGAGGAAACATTTACCTGGACACTAAAATAATCCAAGTGGAGATGCTTGAGAGCAGGAAATGACTCAAGAAACTTGGCGATGCCTCCATAGAATACCCATTATCAACAAGTGAAAGCTTTTCAAGAAGAGGGACACCTTCTAAAGAAAGAAACATTATATCGCCGGTGAAGTCAAAGGATCTCAATTTGGGAGCTCTAATTTGAATGTGATTTGTGATAACTAAATGCAGTACCAACTGCTCGAGCAATTAAATGCCATTCCTAGAGAGAAAACATATCAAGTTGTCGATTTTTGGACAGCTCCCTAGAGTAGAAATGGAAAGGGTAAACTTAGAAATTGGTCCAACATGGAGGGTCAATAGGTGGTAGATAATATTTGTAAATCCAACTGTAGGGGATATTGCACGATTTGTGTTGTTCCAAAGTGCCTGATCAAGAGTTAACACTGGAAGTCTACACCAATTATACCTCCACGCCTTTGATAAAATGCTTGTCCTCACAGCATCTCGTAAAGGCAAATGCATCAGAATGGCATCTATTATATTCTCAGGAAGACTGCTAAGTATATCAAGAGCTACAACTCGAGAACCACGCTTCTTGTCCTTAGGATGCATGATATAACAATAATTTCCAGCCAGAACCTGCATGAAATAAACAATAATACAAAGGTAAAGTATGGCAAAACTAGCTGGACAGAGAAAAACAGACATAATATAACAGCTATCCACATTATTCTGTACAGTAAGATAAAAAGAATGGTTGCAGTCTTAACTGAAACCACACATCTTTCACCTAATAATATCCTTGGATATACAGCAAGAACTCCTTTCATCAACACTTCAAGAATCTAGAAATTATTAAGACATAAAATAACCAGAAAAACATCCTCTTTTTTACTGGTAATAAGCTTGATACCTGACAAGTTATAAACTTCAAACAAATAAAAAATGCTTACATCAACCAAATTAAGCACAAGAAAATGCTTATATCCTATGTTACTCGAATCCTCCAAAAATGTTAATTGTCGATTCCTCGAAAAAAAAAAAAAAACTTTGGAGGATCCAAACAATGTAACATATTACGTCAACCAAATTAAGCATTTATTATGGCGATTCGAGAAGTTGCTTTTCGACAATCTTTCGACAAAAAAGAAATGTTATGCACAAAAACTAACATCATAAAAAAAAGCAAAAAAGGAGATAGGGCCTTTTCTACATTCCCAAGAAAACCAACATCCAAAAAAATAAAAAGAATAGGGCTTTTATTTAACAAAATAACAACACCCAATACTTTGTTTGGATGGTCGTTATATATTGTGTTGTAATGTATGTATTATTTCAATGAATACAATATTTGGATAAATTATGTTGTTCTCTATTGTTACATAATGTCATACATCCATGATTTGGATGATAAATCTACGAGAAATTGTAGGGTATGGGATACATATCATGAAAAGATGATCAATTAGAGTTATTAAATAATAAACAAAGTAGTGAGTTTTTTCGTCATTATGTAACAAAACAATGGATTTGAACGATACCATACAATAGAATCAAAGTAACAATCAAAACAAATATTGTATTGAAACTAACAATACAATACAATGATTATAACCATCCAAACAAGGGGTAAGGAAGTAGACTTTAAGATTATCAAAGACCTAATATTATTACTGATACAGGAACATCCGTAAAAAATTAAAAATCCAATACCCTTATGCAGTAACTTTAGCCTTGAACTGAAGAGCACTAAATCGGAGTGAAAGAGGAACTCCAATGGCAGATTAAAAGGGGAAGAGGTTTGTAACAAGGTCGAATAGATTATGGGGAGAAGGGCAAATCTCAACTTTATTTACTTTTAGAACAAACATACCCCTTCTTAAAAAAAGTTTAATTTTTTAATTTTTAATTTGATTATTCCTTTCATTTTGGTCATTTTTTAAAACTCACGTTTTTAGAACTAAAACATTACTATTATAATTTTTTTAGTTCAATTATTTATCCAATTTAGTCTATTTAAATTTTTGCAGTTAATCATGAAATAATCACGAAGAATTTTCTCTAGGCAAAGAACTCTTTCAAACCCTAATCACACAATCTTGATTCCATGGCCGTTCCGGCACATATAGGCGCATACGGTGGCTGCTAACCCTACGGGGATGTCTTATGCGGCTGCTGTTCAACCTAGGGCGGAGGAAAAAGTACCGATCCCAAGAAAACAAATAATATTCTTGCATGGGTAGCCACAGATTGTATGGGAAGAAGAGGAAGTCTCACAGATGATTAAGAATGAAGAACTACAATATGCAGTTATAGGAAAATTCCCCTATGGATGGCCGAATATTCATGAATTACAGAGGCTATTGCCAAAACAATGTGGACTCAAAAGCGAATGCACCATTGGATACTTGAGTAATAGGTATATTCTTATTAGGGCTTCTTGCATGGAAGATTATGTACATCTATTGTCAAAGACAATTTTTCTACATGGAGCATCAGAATTGGAATTACCCAATGCGTACGTTAAAGTGGGAGCCATTTTTTAACCCGGAAGAAGAAACGACAATTTCTATTGCCCGGACATCTTTCCCTTCTCTTCCACCAAATTTTTTTGGTAAAGAGACGATTTTTCGATCGCAGAGGCAGTTGGGAAACCCTTACAAGTTGATATGGCTACCAAAAATAGACAAGTCCCAGTTATTCGAGGGTGAAAGTGGAGGTGGATCTACTAGGAGACTTCCCCAAGAGAATTAATATTGGAGTTCGGAGCAAAGCTACAGGGATATCAAAGAAAAGTGGATTGACATCAAGTATGACTACATGCCAAAGTACTACAAAAAAAGATGTAAACTACAGGGTCATGATGAGCAAGAATGCTATGTGATTCATCCAGAATTATACCCCAAAAAAGAAAACGACAAGGAAAACAAGGAAACACAGGAGGAAGCTCCAACAAAAGATAAGGAGCAGACAGAGACAACAGCAGAACCCAGCAAGGCAGTAGAAATAGAGTTTCAGATACAACGAGGAGGTGACAGAGGGAGAAACAATAAAAGAATAGTCTCTCATTGGAATGTCATAAGAGACAACAGGGTGATCAATACTGAAAATAAATTTGGGGTCTTAGAGAATGAAGGTAAAGAACATGATGAGGAAGGCGGTAAGGCAAACATAGAAAATTAAAAAATTAAAAGGGTTGGCAATATCAAAGAATGAGTTTTGGAGACATTTAAGGATCACACAAAGGAGGCCGACATCAATAAGGGGGAGATAGTAGAACACAAGAAACATGAGGATACCATCAAGGAATTCACTAGTTACTCTAAAACAGATTCCAACATTGAAGGAGATATAGAGATCATAGGTGATAGAGGGGATAATACATCGAGCAAGGAGACAAACACCACCAGCTTGGAAGAAGTTTTAAAGGAAAAAAAATAATATTGGGGAGGAGAAACATAAAAATACAGAGACAAAACAACAGCCTTTATCCAGCAATGCAGAGGATCGGGTTGAACGTGCATAGGAATAGGAAGATTCATAGATAGATGAGGATACTGCTTCACATAGTCTTACTACCAAAGAAGATGAACAAAAACATGAAGATCTCTCCCAAAACATAAAGGATGTCTCAAAGGAAGGTGATTTGTCACCTAGACACAATAAAACAATGCAGAACTCCACTAAAAAAACAAATGTAGCAAGGGGCAAAGTGAGTCAGATCACCATAAGGTCTAGTTTAGCCAAATCATCTTCTTCTAAATGATAGACAAAATTCTTTTTTGGAACATAAGATCTGTAAATACTCAAGAATATTTTGAGAAATTTATAGATCTTATAAGGAGACAGGAGACTTAGATATGCATATGCATATATAACACTTTTTGAACCTTTTCAAGGTCCTCAGGAAATAGAAAACTACATATGGAGTTTAGGAATGAAATCAGCAAAAGCCAATATTTCAGGAAGAATCTGGGATTTCTGGAATGATGGCTGGGAGGGGGAAGTTTATAGTGACACAATCCAACAATTTTCTGTCAAGTTTAAGGAGAGGAGTAGCCAAATGGAATTTTATATTACAGCCATTTATGCAAGATGCAGTTCGTTGGAAAGTCTTGAATTATGGGACAATTTGGAGTACATGCCAGAAAACATGGCCAAGCCCTGCATATGTGGGGTGGGGGGGGGGGAGACTTTAATGAGAAAAGTCATGGGGCCTCCCTGTCACACATCAGGAAACTACAGATTTTGAGCAATGTTTGAACACATGCAATCGGAAGGAAATTGATTTTACATGGAGCACCTATACATGATGGAATGGAAGAATTGAACATGAAAGTGTTTTTAAAAGACTAGATCGAGTGGTGGTTAATGATGAGTTCTTACCGCTTTTCCCAAATAGTGAGGTGCAACACTTGGGAAGGAGTGGTTCAGATCACTCTCCTTTATATGTATTCTGTAAGGACAATAGAGAGGCTTATACAAAACCTTTCAGATTCTTGAACTTTTAGGTAACTCACCTAAAATTTAAGGAGACTGTAACGCAAAGCTGGGAGGAAGAAGCAGATGGCAGCCCTTTCTACATTGTCCAATAGAAGCTAAAGAGACTAAAAAGGGTATTGATATAGTGGAGCAGGGATACATATGACAATTTTTTAAGAAAAATGCTACTTTGAAAGATGTGGCTAGGGTGAAGGAAGCACAGCTGGAGATAAATCCTACTAAAGAAAACAAGAAAGATTTAAAAATCACAGAAGATGCACTCAAATAATATTATAAATTGGAAGAGGAATATTAGAAACAAAAGGCTAGCATATACTGGTTTAAAGATGTGGATAGGAATACAAAAAATTTTCACTCCTATGTGAAGGATAGAAGAATAAAGCTGAGAATAAATGAGATAAAGAATGACCAGGATGAGATACTGCAGGACACAAATCTGATTGACAATGCTGCTGAAACTTATTTCAGGAGGCAATTCATGGAGGAAAGTAATACAAAAGACTATTCTATGCTGGAGGTCATACCAAGAATTAGTACAGAGGCACGAAATCAGTATATGACAAGGCCACCAACACAAGAGGAAGTGAAGAATGTTGTTTTCAGTATGCGTAAGGACAATGCAAGAGAGAAGCAAAATTTAATGGTGAAAGTGAACAGAAAAACTAAGCAAAAAAGAAGCAAAATTATTACTGCAACGTGAACTTTCTGATACCAAATAAAAGTGAAGAGACTGTCTATAAATAGAGTTACAATTAAACTGAAAGTCCTAAAATTTAGGTTCACTAACTCACTAATCCACTAATCTACTGATTACTAATAATCTGCAACTATGTCTAAAACTTGCTAGAATAAAGGAACCTAACAACTAATTTCTTGAAGACTTGGTCAACTTTTTTCTGAATCATCTCTCAATAGTTTTTGTAAATAATTAAGGTAAATGATATAAGGGATGGTGTTTGATATGTTTAAGGGAGTGATTAACTCAAGGATTTTCACTAAGAAATTTCAAATAATAATAATAATATAGTGCATGAGATTTGAACGTGAAACCTCAAGGTGAATTTGAATACTCCTAAATCATTAAGTCAACCTTTAATTGCCCCATCTTAAATTCACCCTGATTGGAGGTTGGAGGAGCAGAAAAATTAGTATGAAATATCACTTACAAACTTATTTTCTCTACTTTTAGAACAAAAATAATTTTGCTCAGAAAAAATGTATGCATACGTTTTACTGATGGAATATGAAAGAATACAATGCATAGGTGTTGAGTGGACTCTTTCTCAACTACCAAGTCCAAGTCTAATTAGGATATGCAAATTTTAGTTTTAATTGTTTGGTATGGAGAAGAGTGCTTTCCATGAAAAATGACTTTCTAGAAAATACTTTTTGGTAAAATAGATCCTTGAGTTATTATGTAACTTCAGTTTTTGTCTTTGTGTTATTTGATTAAGCACCCTTGACCTTCAATTAAGCAATTTGTGCTATTTCAGTCTGATGATTAACGGATATCATCAAACTTAACGGATTAACAACTATTAGTAAAGGCATTTGGGGAATAACATATAAATTTCATTTCTTTTATTAAACAAAAATTAAAATTATCCCTTCTTCCCGAAGAAACCCTTCTTCTTCATTACCAAAAAAAAATCCTTCTTCTTGAATTCTCCAAAAAAAATTAACTGAATGGGATTACTCCCAAAGTTGCAATTGGTTTATATTCACATCAAAGGCAAGTTTCTTTCATTATTTCATATTCTATGCCTCCAACTACCAAAAAAAAAAAAAGGAGTGATTTTCTTGGAGATGGTATAGATTTTCTTGACTTGAAACTACAAAAATAAATCTTTAGAAGAAATTCTGGAAATTAAATCAAGATTACCATAACTCAAAGTCCCTGAAACATTTTTTTCATAGTGCAATTCATTCTCTTTTGTCTCAAATGTTGCATCATAAGGTTGATCTAATGCACCATAAAATTTTCAGAATTATCTAAAGTAAAATTCATCACACCCTTTGAGAGTAATCCCATTCCATTAATTTCTTTGGAGAATTAAAGAAGAAGAGTTTGTCTTTTTTTTTTTTTTGGTAATGAAGAAGAAGGATTGTTTCAACAAGAAGAGATGCTTCTAATTTTTATCTAATAAAGCAAATAAAATTTATATGTTATTCCCAAAATGTCCTTATTAATAGTTGTTACTCCGTTAGATTTGATCATATCTGTTAGCCATCGGATTGAAATAGCACATATTGCTTAATTGAAGGTCAAGAATACTTAGTCAAATAACACAAAGACTAAAAGTGAAATTATGTAATAACTCAAGGACTAAAAATGCCATTTTTCTACTTTTTTAGAAAAATAAATGAATCTTTTATTTATTTTTTAGTGTTTGGTAATCAAGCAAATAAATATTAGAGGGGATTTTTAGGGGGTTAGTGGTTGGGGAGCAGATAATAAACTTGGAATGTCACTTAGGTAATCTTTTTCTTATTTCCGTTAGGGAAGTCATTTTCCTCATTTTTCAGGAACTTATTTTTCTAGAAAAAATATTTTTCAAAAAGTTTGATGAACCAAATATGAAAACAAAAATTTAAAATGTTATAGGAAAAATACGTTATTTATGTTAAATTCTTGTAAAACCCCTTGATTTGTGCTTTTTAAAATAAATGAGCTCAATTGGGACGTGCCAAAATTTAACTCATCAGTTCTCATAATGTATTTTATGCATAACCCATTAAAGTTTGAACGAATTAGATGGATCAAAGGGGATTGGACTAAATTTATCAACTCCTGTCCCAATTAATCTTGTTATTAGAGAATGAAAGTGTGATGACTAACAACTTCATATTCTACTATATTAGAAATGCGTCATTTCAACATGCTTGCTTATAAGAGAATAGTAGTTTTTTTTTTTTTTAATTATATTAGAAATAGGCTATTTCAACATGCTTGCTTATAAGGGCATAGTAGACTTTTTCTCTATGGGCTATTTCAACATGCTTGCTTATATTAAATGTTTTCAGCTGTGCTATAACGTGTCCATTTTTGGCTTCTCTTTCTCTCATCTCTACTTCTAAGAATGGCTTCAATATATTACTCCAGCTGTCGTATACATGTCTCTGTCCTCTGTCCTTTTTTCTCTTTCTCTTTTTGCCTAAATAAAGTAAAATATAGTACAAATTCAAAATAAAATTATATAGCTGTCAACATCAATGTTTTTATAGGTATTTTCTCGATCAATGGATTTGATATTGAGTATTTAGCATTAGGGCTTTTACTTTTGCTATTTGAGTTTGTTGTTAATATTTAATTTTTTTGGGTGCTTTGAAAATCTCAGCAAGCTATTATGTTCTTTTTATTCTGTCTTGAGTTTGATTATTGATTCTTTTTTAATATCTTATTGCCATGGCATGTTAGATGTTTGATAAAAGTTGGTTGAGAAAAAATTGTCTTGTTAGCATCTTCTTGTTGCTATTGCATGTAGGTGTTTGATAAAAGTTGGCAAAAGAAATTTTATGATGTTGTTGTTTTAGGCTCTAGGGACTTAGAAATTGGTTGCTCCGTTAGCTATAATTTAATATTGTTTTATGCTATGTTAGTTGTTGTAGTAGTTCTACCTTCGATCTTCAATTATCTGTTCATGGTCGTATCCATTCATTGTATTAGTATGAATTTGTCATAGTTATATCTTCATCCCTTATTCTTATTCCAAGCTATGAAATTAAAATCCTCCCCTGCTCACGTACTCTATCCTCAAAACAGGATGTTGCCTTTGTCAAGTGTATGTAATGCACAGGCAACATAAAGCTCTCTTCTTGTCATCAATCACACCTAAAACCTTGGTTAATATTTTCATCTATGGTTTGCTGGACAAATTACATCCATAGCAATACTTGTAAACACTTAATATTCCATAAAAATAACTCTCAAAATTTTAAGAATTCCATAAAAGTAACTAAGTATTTGGGCTTGGCTGCTTATAATTTTAGTTGTCATGATCATGTCATACCAGGGAGGATACCCTTGGCGTGGCTGGCACTTGAAGAATCATTGTGATTCTCCAAGAGAACCACCTGACTTCATTGTCACATCGACTCAACAGTCGAAGAAATACTCAAATAAAAACATTAATAGATAAGTATAACTCTAATGAAATGGTCTCCAATGAACAAGTTTGGAAATAGAAATACTTAATGATCCTCTACTCAATGTCTATGAAGCCTCTACTCGACAATCTAGATGGTGCCATGACAGGCCATGGATACCCCAATCAAGAAATAAAACACTCCATAAATAAGAAAAAAAAGGGCTTCTACGAAAAGCAAAGAAGGCTCATCAACTTTGAGAATGCACTGATCTAGACCTCAGCGATGCGCAAGCTGAAGTCCTCTATCACCTGTATCTGCATCATAAAACGATGCAAGTCCAAATATATGTTAATACATAGAATATACTGGTATATAAAATAGCTCAACAAAGTAAATCTCAACTCACTCACCTCAACTCAAACAACTCATAACTCATATAAATAAATATGCAAGTTTAAAGTAAATCATGCTTTTTAACACAAACTTAGTAGAAATAAACTCAACTTAGAAATATTATGCTCAATTAGTGATTACTCAGTAGTTTCTCTTAACCAACATCCAATCTCACCACCTTTAGTTTGGTGATGCAAAACGAAGACGACGTCGTTGCCACTCCCGCCCTAAACTTGTCAAGGTAAAGGACGATCAACTCTCTCATGGATCCATAATAAATGTACATCTTTTGGGACAAAAGTCATCAGAACGTGTTGCACGACTATCATACGCTGGCAATGTAGTTCTATGGTTAGAGTAGTTATTTACTCGTTTCTAGCTCGATACTCCTCATAAGGCTAAACATGTTCAACTCATCAATCAACTCGAATCTCAACAATACTCAATCAATCAACTCAAATCTCAACCTCATTAGGTTACCTTAACTCAGCTCATCTCATATTCTCATCAACTCAGCTAATCAAGAAAATTAATCAGACTCAACTCGGACTCAAATAGTCATTCGAACTCACTAAATTGGACTCATCATGTAATGCAAGTAAAATGCATAAAAGTACACGTGAACTAAAATGTAACATGCTTCTCATGCTCAATTATGCTCAAGATACTCAACTTAGGTAATCAAACTCCAACCTCAACTCAATCCATATACAAAATTTCATAATAGTCATGTGGTTTAGTGTTCACGCTATCAAGTATAGAATTATATCTCAATTTCATATCAATAGTTATGCAATGCATCAAGTACCTCATACATCATCATAAGAATACATAATAAATGCGGTAAATTCAATATTAGGATAATTGGATTTCCCAAACTCAACTTTTCTTCTCAATTTCAACTCAAGTAGGAGAAAGGGCGTGTGAATGAACATAGTTTCATACTTTGGTAAGTCTTACATACCTGAAAATAGAAGAAGCAATCAACCTTCAGTCGATTCTCATGTTTGAACTTGAAAGCCTCGTTTTTCTTCCTCCTCCAGTGCTCTCAAGAATTTCTAAGCGTGAATGAAAGGTGAAAATACGCAAGGTGAAAATATGCTTAGGGTTTTATTTTAGGACATTAATTAAGTCTAAAACATCCAAAGGGTTAGATTAAAATAGGGTAGAAATAGATAAAAAATACCCTTCTTCAAAACTATCGATAGGATCTACGAGATCACGTCTAAAGATCGTAGATCTTTTTATGCACCGTAGATGATCTCTCGTAGGTAAGGTGTCCAAAAGTTTGAGTCACTGGAATTTGGTATAGAATCTATTAAACCTCTTATTCGAGCTGTTTGATAACTCATAACTCCATATGCTGAAAAGTTGCTTTTTGGATCACCAGCTCACAAAACTAGATCTACATGTCGTGGATTAATTATTGGGTCATATGTTGTCTCGTACATGAGCCTCAAACTTAGAAAATTTCACCAAGTCACCTGGGGATTTACGAGGCCTCATCTGACCGTAAATAGCCCTCGTGGTTTCTCTTCAGTAATTTTTCTTAGTTGTTTTCTCAGTTTTGCGTGTGCATCTACTCAAACTAGGTGAAAAGAATTAAGAAGTGTTACAAATCATTGCAATGTATACTATAGATATACCTAGTTTGATGTATACTTGAAAAATTTTCATAAATAAAGAAAAAGAAAAAGGATAATACATGATGACTTCGGAGTTTTAATAAATGATAGTAATACTAAGAGTTGTAATGAGGTGTTGAGGTAACTGTTGCACCTTCTCTTATGGAGTTTCATATGATATGTTAGGAAAACGACATATATGTTTATCATCTCTTCACATAGTATGCTTATTCACATAGATTCTGTTTTCTTGATATTTTTTTTAATTTTTCACAGTAAAATGTGGTGCAAGCCACCATTAAGGCTTACACAATTATCACCTAAAGCTCCAAAATTCACCAGGTAGCCATTCGATTTGAGTTTTCCTCATTTGGTGTCATATTGGGGTTTGAGGAAGGCTAGGAACATAAGGGCCTGTTGTTTGTAGTATTACCCTTCATTTCTATAATAGTTATCTTTACAGCTTCTTATTAACAAAGCAAATCTTCTACCCGTTTTTATCCGGACGATATGCTGATAATATAGCTGCTATTTCCCATTAGATGTCTTGTTTTTCGGATGTGTACCTATATAGTTCTTGCTTTATCTGCAGAAAGAAATGGGTTGAATACTTTCATAAGCAAGGGATTCTTTTTCAGTTATGGTCAGCCAAAGCTGTCTCCGCTACTCCAGTGCTTCACAAGTACCAACGAGCTCTCAAAAGGCAGGTGATGCTGATACGAAAATATTTGGCAGGGAAGAGCTATTGGCCCGTTTACAGTCAGCAGGAGAGGAGATAATTTTGATTAGGAATAGGTCATCAAATGCTGATGAACTTGGCAATAGATGTTTAATCTAGAAGTATGATGGTGGGGTTTGTGGGCAATCCTAATGTTGGGAAAAGTTCAACCATTAATGCTTTAGTTGGGTTAAAACAAGGTGGTGTGATATCTACCTCTGAGAAGACGAAGCATTTCCAAACACTTGTGATTTCTCCTAAACTTACTCTATGTGATTGCATTGGTTTAGTCTTTCCATCGTTCACAAGTTCAAGATATGAGATGATTGCATGTGGTGTTTTGCCAACTGACCAAATCACTGAGCATCGAGAGGCTGTACAGGTGGTGGCAAATCGAGTCCTTAGAAAAATTATCGAAGAAGTCTACAACATATCTCTGCCGAAATCAAAGTCATATAAGCCAGTCTCATCCGCCTACTGTGAAGGATTGTACAATATTGGACCCATGCACGCACGATCAACACATTCTAGTAATAGAATAGAAAAAAGAAGACACTTTCTTCTTCTTCTTTTTTAATTGTTGGCCGAGTTCAATATCAATTCAAAATCATTGTTAAATTCTGGCTCCCAATTTTATATTAGAAGAGCTTGTTGAATCTTGAGGGATATACCTACATTGACAGAAATATCCTTAAGGACAGTGACATAGGCACGCTTCAACCTAATAAAGTCTCTGTGATTTTCAATTTTTTTCAACAAAATTTACATATTTAGAAACCACATTCATAAAAGATACTACTACTATAAATCACAATTGTCAACGAATCAAAGTATTTAAAAATATTATTGTTACTAAAATATTCTTTGATCATCCAAATAGTAATTAAGATAAACATAGTGAAATAAAGAGTATCAAGTGCAATTTCCCAGAAGCAAAGCAATTAATGGGGCGGAACTAGAATACATTCAAATCTTTTCCATAAAAAAATTACATTAATATAATATTATTTTTTAACATTTTTTTAATGTACATTCATATCCTTTAATCATGTTTCAACATATCTTTTATGCGTAAATCTGATCCTTTTTATGTGTCAAATATGTAACTATTTCTCTATTCATTTTTCATCGAATCAACTCATAAAAAATATGAATAATAGAAAACAGATTTTCACTTATAAAAAGCACAAAGAAAACACCTAAGAATATGGAGAAGAAAAAAAATTCAATTATGATTTAAAAAGTTACACAAACACTTAACAATATGAAAGAAGAAAAAACACTTAATTATGATTAGAAAAATTAGGAAAAACACTTAACAATATGTGAGTTTCTTAACTAATCAGATATGTTTCAATTCGCAGTATACAAATTGACAATTGAATTAGCACATGGACTGTTCTAGAACATGGACGAGTGTCATTTTCTTTTTTTTTTTTTTTTAAATTAAAAAAATTGACATAAATAATCGTTATCAAAGTATTTGAAAGATTTACGACTCAATATAAACTTAATAATTCATCATAAATTAGAGAGTAAAAAATATTTTCTAACGAAAAATAAAATTATTATGAAATTTTTCACAAATTTCATCCAACAAATGAATTCTATCATAAAATTATTGATAAATACATGATAATTATCTATCAGACATATTCCAATATCAAATCTACTGATAATTATATTAAACCTCTATGATGGTCGGTAATTTGAGATGAAAAAATTAACTTGATTCTGGAGTTATATTTTTATTATTTCATGAGATAATTTACATTGACGTAATGAAAATAAAAGACACATAATAATAATAAAATATTTTAAATAATTTATTAGTTGTCAATCAAAATCTCATGAAATCTTTACTTTTTTTTTAGGAAAAGATCTAGACATATATTTGTCCACTATTGAGACACTAATAAATATTTTTATTTAATTAATTATATAAAACAATCGTCAACAAATATCTGATAATTATCCATCATATGCCATCACAAATCTCTCTTTAACTCTTCTTTTTTTCAGGAAAATGTCTAGAAATGTGTGTATATATATATATATAAATTATAGCAGCCACTACCAAGGAAAATAGAACTAGGAATAGCATATTTATTAGCAGCCACTACATATTATAAAACTTATTTTTGTGAAAATAATATTTTCATTATTTTTTTTATTTCCAAATATTTAAATTCGACCCCTTTGATTAACTGGTAATAAATTCTTCTTTTAGCAGTACTATTTTTTATTATTGTAAAATCATTTAGGAATAATCAAATTAATGTTATTGTATTCAGAATCATTAAAGTCTTTATCAATATTTATATAAAATATTAGTTATAAATATTTATATTTATATTTATATTTATAGTGTAATTTTCGATAAATCTTCCATGGGTTACAGTGACAACTCATGTTAATTAGTCAACCAATGCCAGAAGCCGTGCGTTCATGCAAGTATTTGCATTGAATAGCCAGAAAAGTCTAATTTTGCTAACTTATTGCGATGAACATAGGGTAACAACCAAAATAAGCTCATAAAAATAGGATTTGATCATCATTTTGTTTACGTCTCGATTTAGAAGGATTATATATATATACTTAATCGTAATATTTAGGTCAGCTTGTATACATTCCGACTAAATTTTAAGGGATACATGTCACTTTCATAACTTTTTTTCCACTAAAGTTAGAACAGAAAAAAAAATTATTTCTTGTTTCGTCTTTACTAAAATTTGAACTTGAAACCTCATAATGTTTAACCTACTGAAACTTGAGAACACGAGTCGAGTCATGAACAATGATTTAATCTATCTTGATTTAGTTCTTTTCAATTCAAATGACTTTTAGACAGATTAACAACGTATTTTTTTATTCAAATCAATTCGTCCATTTGACAGGTACACAACTCTACTAGCCAAAAATTAAATCATAGAATCATTTTTCTTCCTATATACCTGCATCCATTTGGACACTTTCCTTCACCATCAACACTTTTCTTACAAATATAGCCTAATCAAACATTACAAAAATAGCCAAAATGTCCAATCTAGCCTTTCTTTCTCTAATTTTCACCATTTTCATCTCTAATTCTAACGCCATCTCCCAATGTAACGGCCCTTGTAAAACCTGGGACGATTGTGATGGTCAATTAATTTGCATAAACTGAAAATGTAACGACGGATCCTAACGTCGGAACCAACATTTCCAAAAATAGCCCCCCTTCAACCCTTCTCCAACTCCAACCAGCACGTGTCGTCCATCTGGCACGGTCAATTGCAACGGTATACACCCTATATACTATTGCTCACCACCTGTCACCGCCTCAACACCGGCTCAACTTACCCTTAACAACTTCAGTAGAGGTGGTGATGGGGTGGTCCATCATGTGACGGACAATATCATGACAATAACGAACGAATAGTGATATTGTTCACTGGGTGATTCGCAGAACATACAAGATATGGTAAAATGATACGTATTCACGCTAATAGTAACAGAAGCACCACAACGGCTAAAGTTGTGGATGAATGTGATTCCACTACGGATTGTGACGAGGAACACGCTTATCAAAGTCCATGTAACGATAACATAGTGGATGGTTCAATTGCTGTGTGGAGGGCACTAGAGTTGGACACAAATGAGGGTATAGTTCCTATTACTTGGTCCATGGTTTAGGTCAACGTTATCGTTACGAATTTGATATAATTCAATAACTAATTTACAATTCAAATTTTTTGTGTTAAAAAAACTTTATTAAATAAGCGTGTCATCTTACATGTAATAAGATGTACATTAGAGTTCCTTAATAATAATAATAATAATAATAATAATAATAATAATAATAATAATAATAATAATAATAATAATAATAATAATAA
>JAABOM020000103.1:3865979-3879882 GCA_011800125.2 Solanum clarkiae
TTCAATTACACGATATTTACAAAATTTTTCCAACGCGACAATTTACCTCAATTAAAAATATTTACGGGGTCTAACAATTTAATTTAATTTATTTTACTTTATTTTCAATTTGTTTGACTTGTTGTAGAGTTTATGAAAGAACTAAATAATTTGAAATTAATGATTTAAAATAAGTCATAAATATTCTACTAAAACCTAAATTAGAAGTTTAAAATTAAATAAGTATTAAATAAGAAAATGTGACTTTTTTTTAGGAGGAGATTAATAAAAGAAAAATATACTATGTAAATGGTGGGAGTACTAATTAATTATGACTATAGGGAATTCCAAGGCTTATTTGGCTAAATAATATGATGGATATTCCTAAAAGCTTGTCCTATTTTGACATTTAGCCGCTCATTTCTTTATTCTACATAAAATAAGTTATAATCAGATAGTTATAAGTTTAAAAAATTTATTTTATCTTAAATTCCGCATCAATTATAAAAAATTCTGATAGAACTTCAAATAAACTAGAAATATCATTTCTATCTAGTATTATATATATATTAGAAACTTGCTGCAAAATACATGCATCAAGTTAAATAATTAACATATCTTTTATTTCAAAACCTTTTCATATATATTACATGTCATTTTGCAGTTTCCATGTGTTTAAATAAACCCAACAGCATAATCCAAGGTGTATTTAATTTCATGGGATTGACAAGTCATGTTTGTCTATGAGATAATAATACTGCCTGTCAAAGTACCTATCTCCAAATGTCTTTATCATTGTCTGCATAAAAAAAAAACCCTTAATTAGTAAGTGTCATGTGTCACCATTAGATTAGCAAAAAAGTCTATGAAATAAAAGAACAATTTTAAAAATTATGGTATAAAACAAACTTTCAACATTTATGTGGTTATACATCATATCATTACAGATAAAAGAAAATTTTAAAATTGAGTTATCTTTAATTATATAAATATGACATTCTTTTCGAGACAAACTAAAATTAAATATTGTACCACATTATTTACCACACTAACATTTTGTGGCTTCCAGTAATTCTGAAGTCTAGTATGATGAAATTGAAAGTCAATGAAAGCTCCTCTTGATTTTGGGTCACTTGCATTTGGCAACTTAGCTTACAACTCCAATCTAAGTTCTGAAAATAAATACCTCACATAATTAGACAACTATAAACTTGGACATTTAAAAAAGTTTAATTTGTAATCTAACCTCTTAAGTTTTTTTTTTTTTTTTTATTAGCAGAGCATTATTCTGTTTAATGGGATTGTAATAATCACCTAATGTAATTCCAACCTGCAATACAATTTATTGATCAAAATTTATGCAATTTCTTCCTCAAAAAATATAACATGACAATATTTTAGAAAGAAAAACGTGTATATAATGTAATTATCTGAAAAATATCATATTGGTGACATGATTGTATAAAGTGGTGTTTTGATATCTTGTTGCATGTTTTATAGGAAGAAACACTGCAAAAATGGATCAAAACGATTTTTAGTAATAAATATCAACATTAATCTACAAGAAGGAAAATTAATCTAGTAATAATTTGTACGAATTCTAGCTTCATTCTTGAAGTGCAAAATTTTGGTAGTGCTTTGGCAGACCCCTAAAACTTAAATAAGCAATAAGTGAAGTTAGTAATTCGATCCAAATAACTTTTAGACGTGTCATATATAATAATTGATCAATTTATTTTTGACTCGCTCATTCGATACTCTTAGTAATTAAAAAAGGAGATTCTGTAAACGTAAAGTAACAAGTACTTTATAGATTGGTTCAAAGCTTTTTTTCTTCTCAAGATTCTTCTTTCTGGAAAAGAACAAATTGTAATGTAATTCATACACATATAAATATTTTTCGAAAATTGATCATGAAACAACATAAAACAAAAATAAAATAAAAAATAATCTTACACATCAGCAAAATAGCCACTATCGGTCAAGCATTTTATTCTAGGAGTATCAGACAACAATTTGTTCAAGCAATCACAATATAACATTGCTGGATATGAACCAACAAAGCTTCCAACAAGGAGGGCCTAATAGTACAATAAATTAAACATGTATTACTATGCGTAAAAATAATGCTCGACTTTTCAAAAATGTTGTTTATATATATGATTTCTTCAAAATGCACTATCTTTAAATGAAGTATATCTAACATACATGTTGATATTTTTGAAATGTCCGAGTGACATAATTATTTATACTTTATATAACATGTAAATTAAGTTGAGATACATTGTAAGGACTCGGACTTTGTACGACTTCATTGGAGCTTGAAAATTTTGATTTTGAAAATTTTTGGACAAAAGTGACATTTCAAGGGAGACCTCACGGTCTGTGTGAGGTCACACGACCCGTGTGGCCTCCAGTGAGGTCACACTTGGCCTCAAAAATTAGGTGTTGGCCTTGGTGAGGAGTTTCAAGCTAAGGTGTGGCCCGTGTGACACTTCACGAACTGTGTGGAGGGCCGTGTGATGGCATTAGGCTTGTAACCCCTCTGTTTGGAGCAAAGTGTGGTCACACGGCCATCTTCACAGGCTTTGTGGAGGTTCACGGGCCGTGTGGCCCTTCCGTAAAGCAAATTTCGTAAAAATTTCTAAATATTGGAGCTTCAAGCTCAAGCTAAGTTCACTTTCAAGCCTTCAATTCAAGCTTATATATGTTGTTTAAGTCCATTATGGGTCTTCCACGTCGAGCCAAATTCAAAGGAATTCTGTTGGCTAAGTTTTACATAAGTACCGATAGAAGGGTTAACTTCAAATGGTCATATATCTTAGCACAAAATGAACTAAGTGGCCCGTGACCTATCAAATTAAAGATCTTTGAATTAGCTTTCCAACCATCCAGTTTCACCTCATTCCGACTTCGGAGCAAGAAGTTATTCCCCTTTTTTGTAGAATCTGTTTGGGCTAGATGAGTCCTTCACGAGCCCTGAAGGGCTTCACGACCCATGAAACTGGTCGTGACAAGTTCAGGCGAAAATTTAAAAGGGTGTTTTATTGAGTTATTTTCGATATTTTGACCCATCGCCAAGACTTTTTAAGATCTTTAGACCCTCTTTTAAATTCCTAAACTTCCTACACTAATTCTAAACCCTCATCATTCAAGACTAACACTTAGTTTTTAAAAATCAAAACTATCAAAATTCTCTCAAGTCTCTCACAAGAACTCTAGTGGGGATTTTAGCTTGGAATTCAAGGGAGGACTCATTATTCTTCAAATTTCTTCTTGGAATTCCTTCATTAGCTAAGGTATGTGAGTTTGATCTTTGGTTCCTTCCAACTAAGGAGACCCAAAACTTTTCTAGCACTTTTCATGAATTTTACTTACTTTAAAGTTGGGTCTTCAATTGACATATATATATACACACACACACACACACACACACACACATATATATATATATGTGTGTGTGTGTGTGTGTGTGTGTGTGTCACTTCCTATAACTTTTTTTCTACTAAAGTTAGAACAGAAGAAAAGAAATTATTTCGTGTTTCATCTCTTTTGAAATTTGAACGTGAAATCTCATAGTACTTAACCATCTAAACTTAAGAACACGAGATGAGTTATGATTTTAAGCAAATTAAACTATTATGTGATGAATTACATTGGATTATGAAGTTATGAATATGCATGTCCCTTCCCTTCTTAAGCTTAATTTATGCATGGGCAACTTACTCTATGATTTAAAGCGTGTATGATTTTACTTGAATTTCATGTTATTTTGATGATTTTAGCTTGAATCTAAATTACGCATGTCACTCCCATCTCATTCATAGTATATGCATCTCATGATTATGGAAATTTATGGAAATTATGAAGTAGGTTAAGACTAATTATGCTAAGTATATAATTTTTGACATGATTATAATTATAACAAGAATGTCATACATATATGTCTATGATTATGGCTCTTTGAGCATTTTGGGTGCTTGCACTATTTTGTATATATGATGAGCTATTCCTGCGTATGAGTATTATGACTTTGAGCTATGATTTGACATTTGAGCCTAAATACGAATTATTATAAATGATATTTAGCTTCTAAGCTTATGAATACATTGAAATGATTTGATAAGCCTTACTCCTCTTTGAAAGGATATATATATATATATATATATATATTCTTGTGGGATGATGACTTAGCACCAATGGATTGGGGATTCTCTCTCTCTCCTTGAATTACGTGTCTAGCATAGGTTCCTATCCGAAATGGGTGTTGTTCCCATAAGGAAGGTTGCTTCATACGGAATGGGTGTTGTTCCCGTAAGGTGAAGTATGGTTTACCTATGACAAGTAGACCACCTCTTTATCGATGAGGGGATTTCATCAGGATTCCAAGCAATAACTCACTTAGTTTTACTCATGTCGGTTGAGGTCACATCTTCACTATATAGGAGCATCATTTGCATTTCATGCATCATGAGTTTCATAGTATCTTGTTATATTACGTTCCTTGCTATATATATCTCTTTTTATATTATGTATCCTTGTCATCTAACATCGTATGAAAGTTTTGGTAAGTTACATGCATTGCATCCCGCATACTTAGTACATTCAAATGTATTAACACATACTTTTGCCTACATGATCTCACCATGTAGGGACCAAGGACTACAATCATCCACCGTGTGACTTTAGCTTAGATCCCAAGTTTTGCTTATTGTGGTGAGTCCTATCTTCCAAGGAAAAGTCACTATTCCTCTGCCTTATGTTGCTTTTGCTTATGTTATCTTTACATTGAGGGTGAGCTCGGGATATGTCTTGGCCCCCGTCCTGTCTTATGACTAGAGGCATTGTTGAACATCTTGTAGACTCTTGTACAGATATATGTTTTGTGTTGTATTTGGAGTTTACGATTATGGTTATCTATTGGATATGACTATTATGGATTGACTATGAGAATTATGATAAGTATATATGTTTTGATGTGAAAAATATGGAAAATCCTAAGTGTCGAATTACCCCCATAGAGTGAGTCATACTTACCTGCCCCTTAGTCTTTATGTGCTATGTGCTATGTGCTATGTGCTATGTGAATTCATGTTACTTCCTTTCCCTATGACATCTCCATAGCGTGAGTCTTATTTTCCCGTCCCTTAGAATTATGTGTTTACTATTTGAATACGCTTCCGAACCAATGATGTGAATTTGGATACTTTGAGGTTTGTTTAGGAGTCTTGGGTTCCTATTCGCCATGTCACGACATGTCATTCCTAGACCCTAGGTACGGGTCATGACATACATTTTTAGCATTTGTTAATCCTTTTGTTAACAAATCCTCTATCACTGCATGAAAAATCCTCACACCTCTAAAGTGAAGATTAGTAACCTAAAAAAAGGACAAAAGAAGTAAGAATATAAATGAAAATTTTTAAAACCTCTATTAATGAATAATAGTTATAGATATGTAAGTCCATTATATTATATGTATATGCATATAATTTCAACACATAACGTTTTTTTATATGAATGGAATTATATGAATATGTTGCTTTTTCACTCCCCGGGAGGGGACACAAGACGTGACTGACACCTAGAGACTATTACTAGTCCAAAGCGAACCACTTGGCCTCATTACATTCATTCATTCATACATTCTACCGATCAGTGTAAGACATAAAGAAATAATAGACACATCTCATCATCTAGTCTCAAATAATAATATAATAAAAGGCTAGTATAACTAAACTAGCTCACAAGTTTCAATCATCAACATCCGGCTCTAGTCTATGAAGCCTCTATCACTATTAGGTGGAGCCAATGACAGACCCATGACTACCTCAATCAAAATAAAAATATAAGCAAAACTAAGTCTAAAGCATGATGAAAATAATGTATGAATCCTCCGAAGTAGGGGAGTCTCATCAACCTGTTGAACGCTCAAAGGTCCTCAACGATTCGCTTGCTAATGACTTCTATCCTGCGTATCTACATCATAATACGATGCAGTCCAAAGGGGACGTCAGTACTTGGAATGTACTGGTATCTAAAATAACTTAGTGAACCGAAATCGGTAGAATAATATAGAAACAAAAATCAACATCAAGGATAGTAAAAATTAACATGTCAAATGTCTATCTAAAGCAAGAATACAAAGTAGACAAGCAACCCATCAATTCATCAACCACATCAAACTCATCTCAGAAGGACTCATCTCAACTCATCTCACCTTAACTGGTGTCATCATCACATCTCATCTCGACTCAGATTACTCAGTTTGGGAACTTTCTGGGAGTTTCTCTTAACCGACAATAACCACTTATAAGCCAGGAGTTGTATAACAATCACACTGATGTTGCCACAGCTGTTCCATACTTTCCAGGTATGGAACAAATATGATCCACAAGGAATCTGAACTCTGTCATCCTCTATTGATTTAAGGTATATAAACTCGAGAGGGGACCATGAGATGTAATGGTTCGATCCTCTCCTATGCTGGGACGGTGTAAGTAATGAGTGCAAGAGGAAGTCACTCTTACTCATTTCGATACTGGATACTCCTCCCAAGACTCAATGGTCATAAGACTCCTCATCACTATCTTAGGTAGCCTCGCAGAGGCACTGATCATCTCAACTAGTCTCATAGAGACTCATAATCTTAATTAACTCAAACTCAAGGATCCTCTATTACTTTAGGGACTTTAACTCATCTTAATTAACTCAATTCTCATTTAAGAACTCAAGGACTCAGATCATTAATTAGAAGAATTCGTTTAGACATAAAATCAAGAACTCAATTAGGAAGACTCGTAGGATCATCAAGCTCAAATAACCCAACCTCATACTCACATCAAGATTTCCATCAACATACTCACTTCAAGGCTCTAGACTCCATCCCTAGGTTCATTCATGCATGCTTTCAAAAGTTAATATATAGGGTTTATACAATATCTCATGAAAAATAATCCATTCAAGAAAACAGATTTATGATCATCATCAACATATGAAAATACATGTAGTAAATATGATTTTTCAAGAAAATAATCAAGAATCATGCATGTAGACTCAAGAATCTTCAACTCTCATCTAAGACTATCTATGGGGCACATGAGAAAACAATCTCATGCTTTTGTTTAGCCTTACATATCTGGAATGAAGTTCTTCAAATCACCCATCAAGAATTCTCCAATCCCACGTTCTTCTTTCTTCTCTCTCAAGCCCTAACTTTCAATTATTGTGAAGAAGGACTTAGAATGAGGTTTTTGACCCTATTTACTCATCAAAATGACCTAAATAGGTCATGGGTTAAGTTTAAGAGGGGTAGCAAAAAGTTCGGAATGTCCCTCAAAGAATTTGAAATTTTAAACTTTGGTGGAACAGGTCAAGATAACAGTTTCGTGACGCGGACCTGTCGCACACCTGTAAAATTTCAAAAATTCAACCCTGTCAAAAAGTTGAGGAAAAATATAAGTGTGGATCCGCGATGGGTCTGCATCACGGAGCTGTCGCATAACCTCGATGTTTTGGGTCCGCAATAGGTCCGCGTCACGACCCTGTTGTGTACCCTTACTGTTTCTAGTCAATTTTGTGAAAATTATTTTTTCACCCGGTTGCTCTTAAATCAGGTCGAGATTATTTGCTGACTCAATTTTTCCCGCTGATCGCAAATTCAGTCTCAAATTTTCCATCCGAGCTTCGAAAGACGCATCGCGCACGTCTCTATTCAAGGGGTATTTTGGTAATTTTACTGGATGTGACATCATCTCCCCCTTGGGATCATTCGTCCTCGAATGATGAGTAAGGGTGGATATCAAGGCATGAATAGACTCAAATACTCCACTTAACATTCAATCTATCAATCTATCTTTTGACTCTTCATTTCTATCAACAATCTCTATTCGGCCTCAAGAATCGACAATCAACAAGAAAAAACAATCAACTTGGTCAAGGGTAAGGAGATTTACCTTCAACATTCTCATCCATTGGCACGAATAGGTGCGAATATTTTTCTTTCATCTCTTCCTCATCTTCCCATGTGGCCTCTTCAACGAATTGATTCATCCATAGGACTTTGACTAAGGCTATCTCTTTGATTCTCAATCTGCGAATCTGAAGATCAAGGATTTGGACCGAAATTTTTTCGTAGGTCAAACTATCCTTTACTCCGATGCCCTCCACAGGGATTACAAAGTTAGGATCTCCCAAGCATTTCTTCAACATCGACACGTAGAACACCAAATGAATACCATCTAATTCAGAAGGTAACTCTAATTCATAGGCAGCCTTCGTAATCCTTTTCACAATATGATAGAGTCCAATATAACATGGACTCAGTTTACCCTTCTTCCCAAATCTCATGACACCTTTCATAGTTGACACCTTTAAATATACCCAGTCATCCACTTCAAATCTCTCCTCCTCACATCGGTGTAGGATATCTGGCGACTTTATGTAGTCTTCAATCTCTCTCTAATGATCTTAACCTTCTCCATTGCTTAATGGAAAAGGTCAGGCACATTTAACTCTGGCTTTCCAACCTCGAACCACCCAATTGGCGATCTACATCTCCTCTCATATAAATTTCATAGGGAGCCATCTGAATGCTTGTATAGTAACTATAGTTATATGCAAACTCAATCAACGGCATGTGCTCATCCCAATTTCCCTTGAAATCAAGGACGTAGGATCTCAACCATCTTCTAACGTCTAAATTGTATGCTCTGCTCGGATATCGATTTGTGGATGGAAAGTTGTACTAAAATTTACCTTCGTACCCAATCCTTTCTGGAACAATCTCCAAAATTGGGAGGTGAATTGGGCTCCTCTATCTGAGATGATGGACAAGGGAATCCCATGCAACCTCACAATCTCTTGGATGTATATCTTGGTGTACTCCTCCGCAATGTTAGTTGTCTTAACTGCTAAGAAGTGAGCCAATTTAGTCATCCTATCCACAATCACCCACATTGAATCATATTGCTTTTGAGACCTTGGTAGACTAGTAATGAAGTTTATATTGATCATCTCCCACTTCCATCCTAGAATCTCAAAGTTTTGAGCTAATCCACATGGTCTTTGGTACTCAACTTTAACTTGCTGACAGTTCGAGCACTTAGAAATAAAATCAGCAATGTCTCGCTTCATTCCACTCCACCAATAGACTTCTCTCAAGTCGTGATACATTTTGGTAGAGCCAGGATAAATGCAATACCTAGTGCTATGAGCTTCAGCCATGATTCTATCTCATATATTACCAACATCTGGGACGCACAATCTACTTTGGTACCTCAACATCCCATCTCCCCCTTTGGAGAAGACCACCACGTTATGTTTGTGGACAACCTCCTTCAATTGGAGTAGGATAGGATCTCGGTCTTACTTTTCTTTCACCTCTGCCACCAATGATGAAGCCGAGCTATTCTGGACATTAACTTCTCTCACATCATTCTCCTCAAGTTGGACTCCTAATCGAGCTAACTAATGCACTTCTTTAGCTATCTCCTTCTTTCCTTCCTCCACATGGGTTGTGCTACCCATTGACAACCTGCTAAGAGCATCAGCAACAATGTTAGCTTTACCTGGATGATAGAGAATGCTCATGCCATAATCCTTGAGCAAATCTAACCATCTTCTTTGTCGCAGGTTGAGCTCTTTTTGACTGAAGACATACTGTAAGCTTTTGTGGTTAGTGAACACATCCACATGCACTCCATACAAGTAATGGCGCCAGATTTTAAGTGCGAACACTACTGCCGCCAACTCAAGATCATGGGTTGGATAATTCCTTTCATGAGTATTTAGTTGTTTGGAAGCATAGGCTATCAGCTTCCCTCTTTGTATTAGCACACATCCTAATCCATCTCTTGAAGCATCACAATAGATCACAAAATCTTTTGTTCCATCGGGCAAGGTTAGGAATAGTGATGTAATCAGTCTAGTCTTTAACTTTTGGAAACTTTTCTCACACTCATCGGACCACTAAAACTTGACCTTTTTTTGAGTCAACTTTGTCAATAGTGCAAATAAGGAAGAAAATCCCTCAACAAATCGGCAGTAGTAGCCTGCCAACCCCAAGAAAATCCTTTTGTGAGTTGGAGAGGTTGGTATGGGCCAGTTCTTAACCGCTTCAATCTTTTGAACATCCACTCGAATACTATCACCAAAGATAATATGGCCAAGGAAAGCCATAGATTTAAGCAAGAATTCACATTTTGAAAACTTTGTATACAACTCATGGTCCTTAAGGGTTTGAAGGACGATACTGAGGTGATTTGCATGCTCTTCTTCATCTATTGAATACACCAAAATATCATCAATAAACACAATCACAAACATGTCCAGATACTATTTGGACACTCTATTCATCAAATCCATAAAGGCTGTAGGTGCATTCGTCAACCCAAAGGACATAACCAAGAACTCAAAATGGGCATATCTAGTCCTAAAGGCTATCTTTGGAATGTCATACTCTCTCACTTTCAACTTATGGTAACCGGATCGGAGGTCTATCTTTGAGAAACAAGAGGTACCTCGAAGTTGGTCAAACAAGTCATTTATCCTTGGGAGAGGATACTTGTTCATTATGGTGACCTTGTTCAGTTGCCTGTAATCAATTCATATTCTGAGAGACTCATCTTTCTTTCACGCGAATAGGAAAGGATCACCCCATGGAGAAACACTCGGCCTTATGAAGCCCTTCTCTAATAAATCTTTCAACTGCTCCTTCAATTCTTTCAGTTCAGTGGGGGCCATCCTATAAGGTAGAATTGAGATAGGGTGGGTATCAGGAAAAACATCAATGCCGAAGTCAATCTCCCTATTAGGAGGGACTCTGGGCAGATCCTCAGGAAACAATTCTGGAAACTCATTCGCGATTGGAATTGACTCAAGAGTTGGGAGCTCAACATCATCAGATTTGACTCTCACAAGATGGTAGATACACCCCCTAGCAATCATCTTTCTGGCTCTAAAGTATGAGATATACTTCCCTTTAGGTGCTACGGAGTCACCCTTCCACTCTAGAATTGGTTCATTTGGAAATCGAAACTTAACGATTTGGGCTCTACAATCAACAGAGGCATAATAGGTGTGGAGCCAATCAATGCCGAAGATCAAGTCAAAATCAGTCATATCTAACTCAATCAGATCAATTGTAGTATCCCTATGATGGATGGACATTACACAAGCTCTATAGACTCTCTCAGCTCGAATAGACTCACCCACTGGAGTAGAAAAATCAAAAGGTTCGAGAAGACTCTCGGGGGTTCTATCAGATTTACTGGCCACATAAGGAGTTAGAAAAGATAATGTGGCACCAGGATCGATCAACAAATAACAATTAATAGAAAAGACTCGAATCATACCCATCACAATATTTGGGGAATACTCCTGATCATATCGACTACCCATGGCATACAGACGGTTTGTTGCTCCGTCTACGCCCAAAGTGGTACCTCTCTGATTTACCTTAGCTAGCAGGGATAGTGTAGAAGATTGAGCCAGGTCAACTCGCTTTGGACAATCTCTCTGATAATGCCCTACCTGACCACACCAGAAGCATGCATCAGTCCCCTCACGACACTTACCCGGTGTAGCTTGCCGCATGTACCACATGGTGGCTTTCCTAATGAACCTTAAGCCATACTACCTTGTGACTGAGACCTACGGAACTCAACATTCTGGGACTTCTGTTCGGTTCTGACTCTAGGCGCAGGTGCACTAGTAGATGATGGTGCTGGAAATCGATTTCCATAGCCTTTCTTCCCAACCTCATGGCTGGATGTCTTAGCTTTCTTGTTTCTGAACTCTTCCCTATCATGTTTCCTCTCTTCATTAGCTTGCTGCTCAAAGGTCATCAGTCTCTCAGTATCCATATCACTCACGAGCATTGCTCCCCTCCCATCTCTCTTTAGCCCTCTATTCAATCCATCAATATATATCCCCATCCTCCCCTTCATATCAGCAACCATGTCCAGAGCATAGCGAGACAACTGTGTGAACTTCAGCCCATACTCATGCACAGTCATAGAGCCCTATTTCAAGTTTAGGAACTCTCTTACCTTCGCCTCTCTCCCCTCCCTTGGGAAGAAATGCCCCAAGAAAGCTTCCTTGAACATAGCCCAAGTCATCACGGGGGCATTCTCCCCTCTACCCTTCTTCCACTGGTCGTACCATGATCTAGCCACCCCCTTTAGTTAATAAGAAGTCAGTTCCACTCTATTAGCATCAGCCACATGCATCACTTGGAACACTTTCTGAAGCTTCTCCACATAGTTCTCAGGTTCCTCAGTGGATGCAGACACTATAAACTCAGGTAGATTTATCCTCAAAATTTCCTGGACTCTAGAAGTGTCATGGGCATCCTGTCGGGCCTCTCTTGGTCTCGCAGCAGGTGTTGTGATAGACTAGGCTAGAGTTTGGATAGCCTGGTGAAGCACAACATTGGAGACCTCATCTTGCGGGGGCTGCACAATTAGGACAGCTTGATCCACAGGCATCTCACGTCCTTGAGGCTCAGGTGGATTGACATTCTGTCAAGCGGGACGTCCTATACCTCTGACAGCTCTTTTAGGAGGCATGATCACAATTTTGCAACATGCAAAGCACGAATTAGAATAGAACTTTCATAAAGTATAACTCTATAACACGATTTAGAACATGAATGAAGGGAAACAATTCCTAATATCCTATAGCCTCTTGTTTATCAAGTATGGTCGACAACACACCTATAAACAAGATTCTACTAGACACGACTTTATAGACTCCCTAGGATACTTGAACTCGTGCTCTGATACGAAGTTTGTCACGCTCCGGTAGGGGACCCAAGACGTGGCCGGCATCCAGAGACTATTACTAGTTCCCAAGTGAACTACTTAGCCTCATCACATTCGTTCATTCATACATTCTACTAATCAATGGCAAACATAAAGAAATAATGGGCACATCTCATCATTTAGTCTCAAATAATAATATAAAGAAAGGCTAGTAGAGAAAAACTAGCTCACAAGTTTCAATCATCAACATCTGAATCTAGTCTATGAAGCCTCTATCACTATTAGGTGGTGCCAATGACAGACCTATGGCTGTCTCAATCAAAATAAAAAGATAAATAAAACTAACTCTACAACATGATGAAAATAATGTAATGAATCCTCTGAAGTAGGGGAGGCTCACCAATCTGCTGAATGCTCGAAGGACCTCAACGATTCGCCTACTGATCGACTCTATCCTGTGTATCTACATCATAATACGATGTAGTCCAAAAGGAGATGTCAGTACTTGGAATGTATTGGTATGTAAAATAGCTGAGTGAAACCGAAACATGTAGAATAATATAGAAATAACAATCAACATCAAGGATAGTGAAAATCAACATGTCAAATGTCTATCTAAAGCAAGAATAAATAGTAGACAAGTGACCCATCAACTCATCAACCACATCAAACTTATCTCAGAAGGACTTATCTTAACTCATCTCATCATCTCATCTCATCTCATCTCGACTCAGGTTACTCAGTTTGGAGACTTTCTCGAAGTTTCTCTTAATCAACAACAACCACTTATGAGCCAAAAGTTGTACAATAATTACGCTGATGTTGTCACAACCGTTCTGTACTTGTCAGGTATGGAACGAATATGGTCCACAAGAAATCTGAACTATGCCATCCTGTTGACACCCAATTTTTACGTTGAAAGGTGTAAAATTATTCACGGGGGCTTTATTTTTATTTTTAATAATTATTTTCAAAACTAATAATAATAATAATAATAATATTTTTTAAAGCGGAACCCCCGTTCCCCCTTCCTTCTTCTTCTCCCATTCCCCAAAACTTTCTCCTATTCCCCAAACCCTAGTCGCACGCCTTTACCCAATCCCTTATACCCCTCATCGCCTTCATCAATTCTTCATCTTTTCCTAAACAGAATCCGCCCG
>JAABOM020000103.1:3881155-3894404 GCA_011800125.2 Solanum clarkiae
TGAAAGTTATTATATAAAACATACTTTTAACGTTTATATGATTATACATCATTTCATTACAAGTAAAAGAAAAAAAACAAAATATTTACGAAAGAAAAGATCATTTTTGAAAGTTATTATATAAAACATACTTTTAACGTTTATATGATTATACATCATTTCATTACAAGTAAAAGAAAAAAAATTATCTCTAATTATAAAAATATGACATCTTTTTTGAGATAAACTGAAATAAAATATCGTACCACATTATTCACCACACTAACATTTTCTGGCTTCCAAAAATTCTGAAGTCTAGTATGATGAAATTGAGAGTCAATGAAAGCTCCTCTTGATTTTGGGTCACTTGTATTTGGCAACTTAGTTAACAACTCCAATCTAAGTTCTGAAAATAAATAGCCCAAAGAATTAGACAATTACAAACTTGGACATTTGAAAAAGTTTAATTTGTAATCTAACCTCTAAGGTTTTTCTTTTGATTAGCAGAGCAATTATTCTGTTTAATGGCATCATAATAATCACCTAATGTAGTTCCAACCTGCAATTTGTCCTTTGAGAAATAACATGACAAATATTTTAGAAGGAAAACTGTATATATAATATAAGTATCTGAACAATATCGAATGGTGACATGATTGTATAAAGTGGTGTTTTGATATCTTGTTGCATGTTTTGTGGGAAGAAACACTGCAAAAATGTATCGAGATGATATCAACGTTAATCTACAAGAAGGAAAATCAATCTAGTAATTCTTTTTACCAATTTTGACTTCATTCTTGAAGTGCAAGATTTTGATAGTATTTTGACAGACCCCTGAAACTCAAGTAAGTAATAAGTAAAGTTGTTAGTTTGATACAAATAACTTTTGGACGTGTCATATAACAATTCTTAGTAATTAAAAAAGGAGGAGATTATATACATGTAAAGTAATAAGTGCTTTATAGATTGGTTCAAAGCCTTTTCCCTTCTGAAGATTCCTCTTGCTGAAAAAAAAAAGAACAACTTGTATTGTAATTCATACATATATAATTAATTTTCGAAAATTGATCATGTAACAGCATAAAAGAATAAAATAAAATAATCTTACACATCAACGAAATAGCTATTATCAATCAAGCATTTTATTCTAGGAGTATTAGGCAATAATTTGCTGAAGCGATCACAATATAACATTGTCGGATATGAACCAGCAGAACTTCCAATAAGAAGGGCCTAGTAATATAATAAATTAAACATGTATAAATATGGATAAAGATAATGCTCGACTCTTCAAAATATACTATCTTTAGATGAAATATCCGACATATTTTTGAAATGTCCATATGACATCTATACTTTGTATAATATGTAAATTAAGTAGACATACATTTTTGGCATCCTTTAATCTTTTTTTAACAAATCCTCCATCACCGCCAGAAAAATCCTTGCTCCTCTAAAGTGAAGATTGGTAACCTAAAAAAAGGACAAAAGTAGTAAGAATATAAATTAAAAATTTTATAACCTCTAATAATGAATATTAGTTATAGATAGATTTCAGCACAAAATTTTTTATATGAATGAAATTATTAGAATATGTTGCTTTACAGTAAGCAACATACATACATTTTCAACATCTCCAGTGAATGCTCCTCCATCACAATATGCAACCATGACTTTGTTCCAGTTGAACAGATCTGTATATTTTACAAATTATATTTATATATCCCTCACATTCATACAACTACAAGTGATTAATTAATTCCTTGTAGCTTCTCAAAGAAATATCAAAATTAGTACCTGGATTAGCAGTTTTATTCCTGCTAAAGTGACCTCTAAATTTGAATGGACCCATATATTTTGAAGAACCAAAAGAAGTCCGTGAACGATTTTGGCACTCTCTCACATCTCTACACCATCCTCCTCCCTAAAAGCAACAAAGTATTACCGCTCAAATATTTGTATATAATTTAAACAAATTTGTTTCAATTAATTATCCTTGTAAACTTATAGTGATTATTTTTTCATGGATTAGTTTTGCTATCCGTAAATCCTTTAATTGAAATTCTTTCTCGGTTAACTTTGAAAAATATGAAATTTCAGAATTATTTTTAAAAGTTTGAAAAATTTCACTCCAAAATAATTTTATTAAAAAACAACTCTTAGTTTGTATCCATGTTCAAATCACAACTCCAATTTTCAAACATCTTCTTCTTCTTTTTTAATCAAATTTCACAATAAAACATGATCAAATGCCCACTAAATCTTCTTTTCTTAAATGTGTATAGGCTACAGGTCATGTAATTAATGAATGCAAGGGTGGTAATTAAGTAGGTCTTACGGAGATGTGAATCATCCAGCTTTGAGCACCTTCTCCAAATCCTTTATCCATGTAGTATGCTGGTGGGCTTCCATCCAAGCACACTGCATATCTAAATGAGATTACAAGAGTTTTCTCGAACGTATCAATAAGTTAGACCCATACTGCGACACTTTTGAATTATTAACTATTTTTATCTGTAATCTCATTTTATCTAAACAGAATTTCTTGAATGTACGTAGGGAGAAATTCACCTGCTCCTTTAGACACACTCTTCTCAACGATTGTTTTCTCAACAAAGTATTCATCATTATATTGTTGATTAGGTGTATTTTCTGCTAATAAAACTCTAAGTGAACAAAGGAGTAACAAAACAAGTTTGAAGGATCTTGTTGCCACCATTGTCCTACCTCATAACATAACAATAACAACAATTCAGTGAAATTCGACAAATGAAATATGATTATTTTTTTTTCATGAGAAGAAATAAGGATGCATATGTACCTTTTTTAATAAGTCTCAAAATGAAGTCACCATTGCCAAGAAGTTTGTATACTATCGTCTATATATAATACCTTTGCTGGTTGGCATTCATTAAAAAGTTAGGCAATCCACCACATGCTATAATAATGTAACACAATTTTGTTTTTTAATTCAATCTAAAAGATAATAGCATATTTTTATATTTAGTGTTAGTTTAACTTTAAAATGTGAGATGATTTATAGCCACATAATATTTATATCTTATTTTAGACAAAAAATTTTACAAGTCGTTCTTAAATTGCATGTCCAATTGTCCTATAAATTGAGACGGAGAGAGTATAACGTAGAGAATGGCTGTTGATGGGTATGTTTGGTTCAAAGGAAAATGTACCTCACCGAGTTTCTTACTCATTTTTGAGATTAGCATGGTGAGCTATAGTATGGGGTGGTGGGATGGGGACATGGGGTGGTGTTGGAGAGGCTGAGTATTAGATAATTAGAGTAAAAGACTATTTATTGAAACTTAATTTTTCCATTTTTATTCTAAAAATATTTATTTTTAAAGAACTTATGTTTTCTCCTAGAAATAACTTGTCCAACGTGTTGATCAATCAAACATAAAAAAAAATTTAAAAAAATATTTTCAAAACATGTTTTCCTTTGTGCCAAACAGACCCTAGCTCCAAAAAGCCGGAAAAGTTTTTATATATAGTGTACAGTGTACCTTGTATTTCAGAGCCTAAACAGAAGTCTATTGCCTAGCTTTTGCAAATATTATAATTCATTTATGACTTTAGAAGCATTTGAAGGAAATATACATTTCAAGTTTCCATCTAATTAATACATACTAGCTTCAATTATAGGCTTCTATATTTATACGAAATACGTTTTCAAAAATTATAGTCAAACACATTTTGAAACTTCATCCAAATTTAATTTCTTAAATATATTTAAAAATCTATAATCAAGCGCTAATTTTATATCATTTAAACTTTCTCAAGATTAAAAATATTACCACGAATAAAGGTGTTTGTCAATTTTGAATATATAGTTCTGGTCCCTTTTATATGCCATCTTTTGTGATTGTATTTGCATTAAGAAAAAATTGATTTTACTATTTTTTCCTTATTTGATGTACATTAATTGCTTTTTTAGCTTTTCTAGTTGGCCAAATATATCTTTTCAAAACTCATTAATTATCAAGGGTAAAATAGGAAGAACAATGTTATCTATGCATTGATTTTGAGAAATGACATATACTCCCCTTTTTATATGTCATCTTTTGTGATTGCACTTGCATTAAGAAAAAAGTGATTTTATTATTTTTCACTTATTTGATGTACAGTAATTGCTTTTTTATCTTTTCTAATTGGCCAAATATATCTTTTTAAAACTCATTAACTATCAAGGATAAAATAGGAAGAACAATGTCATCTATGCATTGATTTTGAGATATGACATATACTCCCTCCGATCCCTTTTATATGTCACTTTTTGTGATTGCACTTGCATTAAGAAAAAAAGTGACTTTACTAATTTATTTATTGTACATCAATTGCTTTTTTAATTCTTCTAGTTGGCAAAATATTTCTTTTCAAAATTCATTAACTATCAAGGGTAAAATAGGAAGAACAATATCATTTATGCATTATTTTTATGAAATGACACACATTAAGGACCATTTGTTTATGATAAAGACGACATATAAAAAAGACCGAAGAGAGTATTAAGGATTATGTCAGCCTTGTACAAACAAACTATGAAGTTGTAGCATGATCATCGCATAGAGAATCGCCAATTCGCACCAGGGGACTTGGTGCTACTATACAATTCCAGACTAAAGTTGTTCCCTGGGAAGCTTAAATCCAGATGGTTGGGACCCTTTTGATTAGCGCGTGTCTTTGATCATGGAGCTATTGAATTGGAGAGAAGAAATGAAAAAACTTTCATAAATGGCCAAAGAGTCAAGTCTTACCTAGGAAACATGGAAGAAATAAAAACTGTGGAAGAATGGAACCTTTAGAAAGCCTAATTACTCAAGCTGTTTATGTCGTGCCGCGATAATAAATTAGACGCTTCTTGGGAGTCAACCCAAGGTGAAGACTGGCGCTTAGGCATCCAGATATGATTTTTGAGATGAATGATATATAAAAGGAATCGGAGGAAGTACTGCTTGAAAGCAATCATATATGGTGTATGTACAATGTACCTTGTAATGCAAGGAATCGGAGAGAGTAATGCTTGAAAGCAATCATATATGGTGTATGTACAATGTACCTTGTAATGCAAGGAATCGGAGGGAGTACTGCTTGAAAGCAATCATATATAGAGCCTAGGTAGAATTAAGTTTATTGCCTAACATTTGCAAAATAATTCATGTATCACGAGAAGTCCAAGCATTT
Organism: Solanum clarkiae; assembly: GCA_011800125.2. Lineage (NCBI taxonomy): Eukaryota > Viridiplantae > Streptophyta > Magnoliopsida > Solanales > Solanaceae > Solanum > Solanum clarkiae. The sequence continues at coordinate 3,886,337 of JAABOM020000103.1, forward strand.
GAAGGAAAAATACATTTAAGCTTCCATCCAATACTAGCTCCATTAATAGGCTTTTACTGTTTGTAAGAAAATCTAAAATACATTTAATTTAGAATTCCTGTAATTCAAAAAAAACTGTATACTAGAATTAATGGTGTACATGAGTTAATATCAATTTGGTCAATTCGAGATTGCCTTCCCCCCCCCCCCCCCCCTTTTTTTTTTAACATTTATTTGTCACGTGAATACAATTTCAATTCATTTGAATTTGTGAAGTAATGCACAAAAAAAATATTTAAAGATAAAATTTATACCATACTTTTAAAAGTTCAATAAATAAAATGATAAATATGGAAAAAGTTTCAAACATTCACTTGAACAATTCAAATATTTTGAATCTTAAAAAAAGTCTCAAAAATTTAAATAATATGAGATGGAGAAAGTACTATTTATCGGAAGTTATGGATAAAACTTTGTTGAATCAATATATGGCTAGTTATAATTTACAAGCTTATGAACATGAAAGTTATTTTGTTAGTCTAATAATAATTTTTCACTAATGGTGTGCATTCAAACTGAATCATATTTTAACAATTTAATATAAAATTCAGTGTATAACCTTAAAAATGATACACATAATTTAACTTAAAAATTATCGATAAGCATCATCTCAGAATTCGAAGAAGAAATAAGAGTGTGATATATCTTGAAATATGACTATAAAAGAACAAATAAATTGACGCATTTCAACTTAACACTTGACGATGCCCACAAAATTAAGCATTATTTGAAATATACTAAATAGATGCACTATATAGTTCTATTAAGATTTTATTTTTTTTCATTAAGATTAAAACATCTGAATCTGAATAATTAAACCTATTTGCTTTTCATATTTGAATGCAGATATTTTTTTTTAATTTGTGTACATAATAAATATACAATTCAAATAAAAAAGTAAAAAAATATCATAAGAATATATATATTATTTTTGTTCACTAATAATGGTGAAGACTTTTTTTATTGGTAATGAAGATATTTTATTTAGCTAATATTACCCAGGAACATGAGCATTGTTCTGGCCAGTGTTTAGTGCCATCACATTGTTTAGTTTGGCCACATACCGGCTCATAGGAGACAAAATAGAAGTTTTGATCTTCCCAGTAAAGAAAGTTCCTTGCGTGTCTGCTTCTAGTTGTTTGGAAACAAACATGGGAGGAACTACAAAAAGGATAGTATTGCTATAATCCATCCTCATTGTTCCTACTTTTGCCATCGCGTCCGCTACCTGATTTTGCTCTCTAAGCACGTGCAGGATTGTCATCGTGTCCAGCCTGCTTAGCAAGTACATGCATTCAGAAATAAGGATATCATATTTTGGATTACTTGTTTGGAGCATGTGGATGACCTCTTGGGCGTCAGTGTTGATTTCCAGTGGCACAAGCTGGTGTGCTATTGCAGCTTGGAGTCCTTTTCTCAAGGATTTAAACTCTGCTTCCCCAGGTGTTGTGGGTGTTATGGCTTGGATGTAGCCCATTAACCATTTCGCTTCATGATTTCTGAAAACTCCTCCCATGCCTCCCTTTCCAGGATTCGTAGCAACTGCCCCGTCCGTATTGAGCTTATAGATACCTATCGCATGAGGGTTCCACTTGACTCTTATGTACTAGGGAGGAAAGTTGGAGTTTCTATTCTTAGCAATGATGAGTCTGTACTTAATTGCCTCGCCCTTAACAAGATCATAGTTGGGGACATTGTTTTTATCCTCAAATTGCTTCATGTTCCTTCCCAGCCAGATATGCCATAGACAATAAGGAAAGGGAGTGTCCCAAGTTAGCCATTGGTTGTGGTTTTGGTTCGATATACCTTGCCAATATGCTAGCCACTTTTGACTATTAAAGATCATCCACTTTAGGTCTACCTGGTATCATATTGTTTACCTTGACTTTTCCCCATAGTGCCAAAGCTATAGCAATTGAAGAAGACATGATTTATGTCTTCTTCTGGATGTCCACAATGTCTGCATGAGAGGTTGATATTTATGCCTCTAGAGTAGAGGAGGGAATTCATGGGAGTTCTCTCATGCAGGAGGATCCAGAGATAAGTTTTGATCTTATTTAGGACTGATGCCTTCCAAATAAGATCAAAACCTTCTCTTTTGGAGGAGGTATTATCATCCTTCGACTCTATGAAGTTGTAAGCAGAAGATAGGGAGAAAGTTCCATCACTTGTTATGCCCCAAATTGTAGTGTATTCTTTATTACCATCCCTATATATATATATTGATCTTAGATGATGTTTCTAACACTGTCGGGCATTCTAAGCGATAATATGTCCAAGTTCCAGTGTCCCTTATCAAACAAGTCCATGACCTTAAGTTTTGTCTCAGTCTCATCAAGATGACTGTGAACATGATTTCTGATAGGAGCAAAGATTGGTAGCCAAGGATCCATTAAGAAACTGACCTTATCTCCTTTGTGGACTACCCATCTAGTGGCCCCTGTTACATCCTGCCACCCTCTTTGTATATTTTCCAAGTTCTAGACACGATGCGGCTCATAAGGGTGTGACAAGAGTCAACATTGTACTTATTAGTAAGGACTTTCACCCACAATTTATTCGGATGCTTCAGGACTCTGCATGCCATCCCTGACTGGATCACTCTATTCCTCACTTCACTTTTTTGAATGCCTAAACCTTTTTGATTCTTACTTTTGGAGATTATATTCAAACCTATGAGATGCAACTTTTTCTTTTCAGCAGTGTTACCCCATATGAAATCTCTCATAGTTTTATCAATGATTTTTATGATCTTGCCGGCAGCTTAATGTAATTCATCATATGGGATGGGATACTACTCAAAGAGGCTTTTGAGAGTACCAATCTCCCAGCCATAGTCAAGCTTTTGCTTTTCCATCCTGCTAACCTTTTCCTAAGGCTATCAATTAGGAATTGGAAGTCCCCATTAGTGGGCTTCTTGTGGAACATTGGGAATTCAAGATACTTGCCAAAGGAAATATGCTCTTTGATTCCCAGGGTATCAATGTAGAGCTTTCTCATAGTTTTGCAACAATTCTTAGAGAACAGGACCCTAGATTTGCTAAGATCAACTCTTTGTCCCGAAGTCTCATGGAAGGATTGCAAGATAGAGTTAATGATCTCACAATTCTAATGGTCAGCAGTGGTAAAAAACGTCAAATCATCTACAAAGAACAAGTGGGAGAGCTTGGGGCCTTTCCTAGAAATCTTGCAGGGATACCAGTGTCCCATCAAGACATGATTATCGATTTGTATGGAGAGTCTTTCTATGCAAAGGATGAAAAGATAAGGGGACATAGGTTCCTTTTGTCTAATTCACCTCGTGGGAAGGAAGGGATTTGTTTTTCTTCCATTGATAAGGACTTCTATTGAGCTAGTGCTGCTGCAAGCCATAATGAGGTTAACAAGATTTTCAGGAAGATTGAAGAACACAAGGGTTTCCCTTATAAATGCCCACTCGAGTCTATCAAAAGTTTTTTCAAGGTCGATTTTGAGGAGCATGTATGCCTTCTTGCCTCTTGTTTTTCCTATGTAGGTTATAAATTCCTGTACAATGATAACATTATCATAGGCTCTTCTTCCAGCAAGAAAACTGGCCTGGGTTGGGCTAATAAGGTCAGGGAGGAGAGGTTTGAGCCTATTAACAACGATTTTTATGATCAACCTATATCTGGTGTTACAAAGTTCTATGGTCTGAAATTCCTCAGACTGGAGGAGTCAACACACTTAGGAATAAGGCAAATGAGAGTCTTGTTAGCGTTTTCAGGGATTTTAGCTTTTTAAAAAACATTCTTGCAGAAACTAGAGGTTGAGTCCCCCCGTAGATTCTAGTACTTCTGGAAGAGCATGTTATGTATCACATCAGGTCCCGGGGCTTTCAGGGGCTTGAAGCATTTAAGAGAAAGTAATATCTCACTGTCTTTCAAGGACTCAAACAATAAGTGTTTATGATGAGAGGAGAGAATAGGCTGAGAGTTGGTAATGGTAGCCATATGATATGAGGACCAGTAGTGCTCAGTAGTGTAAAGGGTGTTGAAGAAGTTCCAGGAATGGTCTATAATGTCCTTAGGATTTTCATAGACTCTACCTGCATCATTAGTCAAAGACAGAATCCTAATCCTTCTCCTCCTGGTCATGGTAGCAGTGTGGAAGAAAGAAGTGTTGACATCCCTTTCACTTAGCCAATTGATTCTGGATTTGGTTATCCAGAATTCCTTTTAGCTTTGAGAAGGTTGTCATGCTTTTCAATTAGATCCTTTTCCAGATTTTGAAGGAAAGTATTGTGGTAGTAGTGATCTGATTTCTAGATACCCTCAATTCTAATAATGGTAACTTTGAGTTGGTGAAAGATGTTACCAAAAGTATCTTTGTTCGAGAGGGTGGCTTCTTTTTCAAAGTTTTTAATAGCATCAGGGACTTCATTACCCACACTAAACACACTTCTCACTAGGTCCTTAAAATTGGGTTGGCTACATCATATAGGCTCCATTCTAAAGGGATTGGGGTTGCCAGTAGAAGTCTTGGCATTGAGAGTAAGAAGGAGGGGGCAATGGTCAGACTTAGTTCTGGGGAGGTGTGTGACCATAACATTCAGGAAAGCTTTTATCCAAGAGTCACTGGCCACACAGCTATCAAGTCTCTCAAAGATGAACTGGTTTCTGTACCTATATTTTTTGTTGGTCCAGGTATATTTCGGGCCTTTAAATCCTAAATTTATGAGATTGTAACTTTAGAGACAAGATCAGAAATTCTTAACCCTAGTGTTGTTAATAACATTCCCTCCTAACTTTTCTTTGGCATGCAGGACTTCATTGAAGTCCCCACCAACTAGCCAATCCATAAGATAGCTTTTGGCAAGAGTTCTAAGGTCATCCCACAATATCAGACAATTGTTAAAATTAGGGCTTGCATAAATAGCAGAAAAAAGGCAAGTGATGGGGTTGGGGATTACCTTGATCAGCACATGAATGACCTGAGGAGTGATAGAGATGCTATCAAGCTTCAACAAATCCTCTTTCCACATTATCACGATGCCCCCACAGTAGCTATCTGCAGTTGATTAGATCTGAGAATCAAATTGGAGAGCATCAGTGAGGTGGCGACGCTTTATTATCTCCAAAAGAACCAACATGGCCGGTTTATGTTCATGGACCGTTGCCTCATAATTTAATCTAAATATGGAGCTGTTAGCCCCTATAGTATTCCCTATAATATATCTAGTCATTATTGGTAAGCATTGGTTCCCCTCCTGGTTCTCCAGTTCCTTTTCCTATTGAGGTAGCTTCAATGGATACATGGCTACTGCTGCATGAATTATTCCTCTCGCGTTCCTCAGGTTCAGTGTGCACGAGATTATGGTCGCTGGACATTGAATAAGGAAGGTTGCTTTGTTCGGCTCTTCAAACTCCTTGATCCATAATTTCTCTAATATGCATACCTCTAGGCAATATTCGCCAAGGCTTTCAGAATGTCCTCCAGGTCTTGATTATTTTGCCTTAACATGCCTAGTGTTGAGATTCCCTGTTCTGGCACTGGCCCTTGGTTCCTTTCTGAATTTGGCATGAATAGAGTAGGATTCCTGGTGAGGGGGAATGGCATAAAGTTCAGTGTCTGATTTCCCTGAAGATAGGGAAGGGATAGGACGAAGGGCAGATTTAGGAAGGTCCGACTTAGCATTGTTCCAAGCTCCTGAGCTGTTGTGATGTTGATGTTGCCTGCTTGTTGAGCCTTCCTTAAGGTTTCCATCCAAATTTGCACTCCTAATCCCTCGATCGCATGATCGAATCCCTCTTTTACCATCTGTGCCAAATACACAGGATCCTGAATAAGAATGAGTACACGTTTTCCCTCCACCATCACGCTGAAGGTGGAGTTGTTTGTCTCTCAGATCTAGCTCCAACCAGGACGTAGGTTGACGATTCTAGGGGAGGGAAGCTGTTTCTATGATCGTGGGGTTGAAGGGGCTCTAAGTGAAGTTGTTGTGAGTTGCCATTGTTGAACAGAGTGGGTGTTTCTGGCTGGCCTATTGGGGTGATATAGGGTCTTTCCCTTTCCTATGATGGGCGTTTTCAGGAGATGTGACTGATGCGACTTTAACAGTCATATCATCGGGATATTGGTGATGATTTTTTTCTTCCGAGTAGTAAACACCTTAATTCAGAGAAGAAGAGATGGAATTAATTTCCATGATAGTGTGAGTATTTTTTGCCTTTGGTATGGATGATGCTGGCACGTGTCCCTTCTCTTTGTACACTGTGGGGTCTTCTTTACCGCCAAATCTCTTGTGTATCTTTTTGGAAGGTAAGGTGGGGTTGGTAGATGAGTTTCCATTAATGGAATTAATTGGGACCGGTGGGACATTGGGTGACATTAATGCTTGAGTGACAGTAGAAGGCTGAGCATTCTTATTGTCCTGGCACTAGGAGTCACCGTTGGGTTCCTGATGTCTTTCTTTGTCCACTGGGTTGATGGGTACTGGGCCTTGGGTTGCCTTGATGGGTTGAGGAGTTTTTGGTGGTCTGGCCCAATTCCATCGGATCCCATTTAGGTTGAGCTGCTGGACTTTTGTGGTAATTTCCAACTAAGGATGTCTCTGTGGCGCCGACATGTTTCGATCCGCCAAATTCCTATTGTGCGATTTCTTCGAAAATCAGACCACTTCTAGTTTTTTATCTTCCTCATTCACCTTTGTGACTGGAAGGGTGTGAGAACAGTTTGTGGGGGTGGGGGGTCTTGATTGGTAATTGGGGGTTCTGGGTATGTCATGGAATTTTTTTGAAAGACAAAAATGAGGCATATGATATCCTCTCCTTCATATAAGACTCTTTGGTTATGAGTGCCAATTATTACTTCTTTCTTTATTGGTGAGTTTAGTGGTACCTATATGCATATACGTGCATAGTGTCCTCAAAGGATTGAAAAGGTACACACATCTATCTTAAGCAAGAGTCCCAGCTTTTTGCCCACTTTTTCTAGGATCTGACGATCATAGAACTCCATTGGGACTTGTGGGAGTCTCACCAAGATAGCTGTGTGAGTGATGGTGGAGGAATGGGGCACAAAATTTGGTTCCCATTTTCGTACTGAGACGAAGTTACTCGCTATGAACCAAGGTCCTTCATGAAGTGCTTTGTGGGTGTTGCTCCCCTGGCTGAATTTTGCAGTGTAGAAATTGTTTCCTAAATCGATGAGGATGAGTGGTTCTCTGGGGTTCCATAGTTCCAAGAGTTTGTTCCTAATGTAGATGTGGGGAAATTTTCGCCCAAACACTTTAACAATCACGAAAGTGTACCATTGTTGGTAAATTATGTGTAAGTCCTCATAAGACAGTTGTATAGTGTCTTTGGGGTCTTGATTTTCTTTCTCGATATCTATATGTATTTGTTGAGGTAACTCATAGGTTTGAGTCAAGTTACTGGCTTTTCTCAGTAATGCATCTTTGAATGTTCCAAATTTACCGTGGTTCGACAAATCTGGAGGCTCCAGTAGGTTGTCCGGATTTACCGTAGTTCGGCGGATCTGGAGGCTCCAATGGGTTGTCGATGTTAGGTTTAGAGGGGTTATCTTTCAGAGAAGTCATCTTGGTGTCTGTCTTTTACTTTAGATATGTTTCACTAATAATGGTGAAGATGGTTTGTAGTAGTGATGGTGGTAATGATTGGTGTTACTGCCTAATAATGGTACTAGTGATGATAATTTTGCGATCACTGCTTTAAAAGGAAAGAGAATGAGATGAACATTTTGCGTAGTACGAGGTGAGGCACAAGCCCTAAGGTATGGGGCATAATTCCATGAATCTTTAAATTTTATAATTTATGATGTAGTAAAATAATATAATAACAAAAAATTATAAGTAATTTAAAAATATAATTAAGGAAACTCATAGAAATAAATATCCAAGTATAAGTAATGTAATGATATACAAATTATTATGAGATGCAAATCAACTTTATTAGCTAGCTTCCAAATAACAAAAGAAACATTATTCTAAAATATATTACTATCATACTATGCACTTTTCCTCCTACAAAAAATCAATAAAACTTATTAG
>JAABOM020000103.1:3894504-3995490 GCA_011800125.2 Solanum clarkiae
CAAGTAAGGTAGTTTCACCCACTTCAAACCATCCAATTGGCGACCTACACTTCCTTCCATACAAAGCTTCATAAGGTACCATCTTGATACTTGAATGGTAGCTATTATTATATGCAAACTCAATATGTGAAAAATGGTCAACCTAACTACCTTTAAAGTCTAATGCACGGCTCACAACATATCTTTAAGTGTCTGAATGGTGTGTTCTGCTTGACCATCTGTTTGAAGATGGAATGTTATGCTCAATTTTTACGTGCGTTCCTAAACTCCTTTGGAAAAACTTCCAAAACTTTGCAGTGAATTGAGCCCCTCAATCTGATATAATAGAGATCGGAACTCCGTGTAGCCTGACTATCTCCTTGAGATACAGTTTGTCATACTCCTCTGCTGTATAATCACTCCTGACAGGTAGGAAATGTACTGATTTTGTTTGTCTGTCAACTATTACCCGTATAGAGTCATACTTCTGAAATGAGCAATGCAAATCACAAAGTCCATATTGATCATATCCCACTTCCAAGTTGGAAGTTCTATACATTCCATATAACCTCCTAGCTTTTGGTGTTCTACCTTCACTTGTTGACAATTTGGACATTGAGCCACAAATTCTGCAAGGTCTTTTTTCATGCCTCCCCACCAAAACACTCCTTGCAGGTCTGGTACATCTTAGTCAATCCTGGATGGATGGAATATCGGGAATGGTGGGCTTCTTTCATTATCCTCTTTCTTAATCCATTAATATCAGGCACACATAATCTATTTTGGCAGTAAAGTACTCCATTTGCGTAAGGTCAAAGCCCTTTATCTCACCCTCACTCACCTTTTCCTTAAGCTGTTGTAGAACAATATCCTCAAACTATTTTTCTTTCACCTCCATTACTAATGAAGACGTTGCTGCATTATGTACAATAACCCCTTCTTTTGGAGTTTCAATAAGGCGAACTCCCAAAGTGGCTAGCTGATGTAGATCCTTAGCCTCTCCTTGACTTACCACAGCTTGTTCACCAGTATTATGATTGCCTTACGACTCAGAGCATCGGCTACCACATTTGCTTTCCCCGGATGGTATAGTATATCAATGTCGTAATCCTTTATTAGTTCTAGCCATCTCCGCTGTATCAAATTTAGATCCTTCTGCTTAAAAATGTACTAGAGGCTCTTATGATTAGTATATATGTCAACATCAACCCCATACAAATAGTGGCACCATATTTTCAAAGCAAAAACTACTGTTGCTAACTCAAGACCATGAGTTGGGTAATTCTTCTCATGTGGTCTTAGCTGTTTGGATGCATAAGCAATTACCCTACCATGCTGTGTTAACATACACCCTAAGCTAACTCCTGAAGCATCACAATACACTACATACCCCTCGGTGCCTTCTGGAAGTACTAGCACCATTGCAGAAGCTAGCTTATTTTTCAGTTCCTGGAAGCTCCTTTCACAAGCATCATTCCATTGGAACTTTGTTGCCTTATGTGTCAACTTTGTTAGAGGTGCAGAAATGGGAGAAAAACCTTCAACAAATCTCCTGTAATAACCTGCCAAACATAGGAAGCTTCGAACATCCGTGAGCATCGTTGGCCTTGGACAATCTTTCACAACATCTATCTTTTGTGAATCAACTCCTATTCCCTTCTCAGACACAATATGACCCAAGAATGCCATTGAGTTTAGCCAAAATTCACATTTAGAAAACTTGGCCTATCTATCACGAAGAACCTGTAACACTTGTCCTAAGTGATTGGCATGGTCCTCTTCTGACCTTGAGTATACCAAAATATCATCTACGAACATTATCACGAACACATCCAAGAATGGCTTAAATACCCTGTTCATCAGATCCATAAAAATCATTGAAGCATTCGTTAGCCCAAATAGCATAACAAGAAATTCAAAGTTACCATAACATGTTTTGAAAGCAGTCTTAGGTATATCTTCCTCCTTCACCCTCACTTAGTGATACCCCGATCTCAGGTTAATCTTTGAGAAGCATTTGGCACCTTGTAACTGATCAAATAAATCATCAATCCTGGGGAGGGGGTATTTATTATTAATTGTCACCCTATTCAATTGTTGATAGTCGATACACATTCTCAAGCTTCCATCCTTTTTGCGTACAAATAACACTGGTGCACCCTAGGGAGATGCACTAGGTCTTATAAAACCCTTCTCCAATAAGCCTTTCAATTGCTCTTTTAATTCATGCAAATCTGCTGGGGCCATTCTATATGGAGGGATAGAAATAGGTTGAGTTCCTGGAAGTAAGTCAATGCCAAAATCTATTTCTTGTTCAGGAGGTAAGCCTAGAAGTTCATTAGGGAACACACCAACAAATTCATTCACTACTGGAACTGATTGAAGAGTTAGTGATTCTGCCTTTATATCACTTACACTAACTAAATGACATATATACACCTTAGATATCATCTTTCTGGCCTTAAATTAAGAGACAAACTTCCCCTTTGGTTCCCCAACATTGCCTTCCCATTCGAGAACTGCCTTATTTGGAAAGTGGAAGTACACTTTCATAGTTCGGCAATCTACGGTGGCATAGCAAGAAGATAACCAATCCATACCCATTATCACATCAATTCCACTATTTCTAACTCAATAAGGTCAGCCAATGTGTCACGGTCACAAATAGTTACTAAACAATCATAATAAACCCTTATAGCCATAATAGATTCACTGATTAGTGTAGATACTTTAAATGATTTATTAAATAATTTGGGTGTTCTCTTATGTTTCCTAGCAACTAGTGGGGTAATGTATGATACCGTAGAACCAGGGTCAATTAATGCATAAACATTATGAGAGAATATGGACAATGTACCTGTGACCACATTAGGTGAAGCTTCCAAATTTGCCGACTCCCTAAAGCATAAGTGCGATTTTGGACCCTGCTAGAGCTAGCTGCTCCTCTAACACCTCTACCATGACCCATAGGTGCTTGTTCACCCCTACCAAATGGAGGAACTGTCGATAATAATGATGCAATAGCTGACCTAGTAAATTGTGCTATATCACCCACATGCCTCCTTGGGCAATCACTCATCATGTGCCTTGGCGCACCACACCAATAACAAATATCTGTCCCAACACTACATATACCCGGATGACTTCTTCCACACTGTTTATAGGGCTGCCTTGGAGTCATTGGCTGGCCTGTCAATCCTCTTGTCATCCATGAACCTTGTCCCTCACCTCATTGACTGAACTGATTACTTCTAGACCCTTGAAGTTGTGGTGGAGCACTAGTTGCAGAATAAGAGAATGATGGCCTAGGTGGTCTGTTAGAAAATCGAGGCCTAAACTCACCTTGGGACTATGTAAAATGCCCTGAAGATGTACTCCTCTTAGACTGCGCCCTTTCTAACTCCTGTATCCTTCTCCTTTGCCTGTGATCCTCCAATTTCTGTACAAAAGCTTGCATTCTCGCTATATCTATGTCTTTATTAGGTGCAACAATGGTACAGTCTCTGACTAGATACATATCCAATCTATCCACATACCGATGAACTCTGTCTGCCATTGTAGCAACTACATTAGGAGCATACCTGGATAGGGAATTAAACTGGATACTATACTCTCTCACGCTCATATTCCCTTGGTGAAGGTTTAAGAACTGATCTGCACAGGCCTCTCGGATCTCTAATGGCAAATAATGGTCAAGAAAGGCCTCTTTGAATTCCTTCCATGAGGTTGGGTGAGCATTTATATCTTTGGATTGCTTCCAAGCTTCATACCATAGTATAGCCACGCCCTTCAAGCTATATGCCGCCAACTCAATAGCTTCTGTACCACTCACATGCATGACATCTAAAGTGTGCTGAATTTGATCAATAAAGCCTTGGTGATCTTCGTTAGGATCAGACCCAGTGAAGGCTAGAGGGTCCAAATTAAGGAAATCACGTATCCTCATGCTAGCTGTCCTATTTGCACCACTTGTACCCATAACTGGACCTGTTTGTCTTTGTCCTTGGACAATAACTACACGAGTCAGTAGTTGAACTGCATTTATCAGGTCCTGCACTGTAGCATCAATAGGTGGTTCTGGGGGAATTTCACTATTTCTGGGTTCATCAGGAGCTGGAGGGTTTAGAGATGTTTGTGACAGAGACTCATCTTGAGCCTCATTTCATTGTCTCATGTGACTGGGTAAACCAGCCACCACTTCTATTGACTTTTCTTTACCTTTCTTCTTCCTGATTTCTCGCATACTTGCTCACTGTACAAAACAATTTAGGAGTTAGACATAATCCACCTATTACACTTAGCTCTATGGCACGACCTAAAGAATGAAAGGAAAGTAACAACTCCTAAATGCCACTTAGCCTCTTGCTTATAAATGTGGTGCACAACACATCGATAAACAAGACTCTATATTGACACAACTTTGTAGAATCCCTAGGATGACCCACTCTGATACCACTTCTGTCATGCCCCAAGTCCTGTTAGGGCGGACCGACACCCATTGCCGATAAGGCTTGGGAGAAACAACCTATATCTATGCACTTTCTATACATTTTATAAGGGATTTCTATATTTAACATGCCTTTGTGCAAGGAAACAATTATACAAGCCAAAAGAAAATGTAAATGACTATGCCGTTGGGGCCACGATGTCGAAAGTACGAGACATGACCACACTTTAATTTACATAGTACAAAGCCTCTAGATAAGATAAAATATTGAATAAGGGTCAGGACAGGACCCACCTTGATTAACTACACAATACAAGCATATAAATATTAGACACACACAAGGCTCCAGAGCAACCTGGAGCTTGGTAGCAATAGCTGAATGTCCTAGACTCTACTCGGGAGATCTATAGCACCTGTACTTTCAACATGAAATACAGGTCCCCCGTAAGGTAAGTTAGTATGAGATAATATACTTAGTATATTAGGCATGAAATACTGTATATGAAGTAACAATTTCAAATGAAACAATGCACTGATATGGAATAAGTGACCACCTTTGGATATACTTTGGGATCGTATACTTTATGTTCTTTGTATTGCTTTACCTTCACTATATAATCTGTTCACATCATGTACTATAAATGACCAACTGATAAGTGGTAAATTGTATCAGGATCACCCCTATCCAGGTTCTTCCTTAAGCCCTTGGGCTACCACCTGTGATAGGATCATCCCTGGCCAGGTGATGCTTGCACCCCTCGGGCTACCACCCATCAAAAACTATATACTTTATCTTTCAATTACTTTTGAGATGATTCTTTTGGTGGTCAAAATAATAATGCTATAAGTCTGTATAGATAGCATGTGACATGTAAATAATCATTCAAGACAATATGGCAATGAAGAGAGCATGTTACATAAGCTATGAAATGCGTATGAAATAAAAACAACTCATGAACTTTGTTTAGCAACAAAAATTCATGTACTTCGTATGCACATATGTTTGTACATCTGAAGGTGACTATATATAGGAGCATATGAATATGTGAAAGAGTGGAGATATGGCTACTTGTCATGTAGGAGTAGGTAAATGCCCTTACATACTGAGGGATCTATGTTTCATGCCAAATGTTACGAAATCAAGTAACCTTACATACCTCGTTGTGTGACCTCATTACTAACTTGGAGTAGCTGCTTTTCCCCCAAATATTTATCAACATCATATAAGGTAATAATACTAGTATTATTAGTAAAGAATCACTTCTTGATAGCCCAAAATCATAAAAATAATCAGTCGGACAACAAGCTTTCAATTAGTGACGCAAAGGCATTCCTTCAACCTTTTCACTTATAATCGTATTTTCTTGCAACCATTCTTATGTACACATCATATACAATGCATTTTAGACCCTTAATAGTCTTGCAATAGCCCACAAAGCATAATGCATAATGATTCTCCACAACATACAAACAAGCAGCACAACATTACATTCTTTCCCCACACTTTGTCGTCAACCATCCCAAATCTGTTTTAAATTTACCTAAAGTGTTTCCAACGTTTTTACAACTTAAAACCAGTCCTAATATAGTCTAAAGTTCGTCCCAAAATTGGGGGAGATCGTGGAATAACATATAACAATTCTACACAACCTACAAATGGACAGCATAACGTTACCCCCCTTCGCTACATTTCGATGTCGACAATTTCAAACCTTTTCCAACTCTAACCAAACTGCTCGAAAAACATTTACACATACAATTAGTGCTAATAAAATCTTAGAAAAACATCCAAGAAGTCATTAAATGCATGATCCAATAGCTTTAAATTCAATAACCCACAACTTCTAACCAACATCACACTTAAGATAGCACCATAAAACTCATTTGCTAAATGAAACCAAAATCTGGGCAGCAATCTTAGGGTAATGTCTATAACTCAAATCATATTAACAACAACACATTCTATCCATAATACAGCCCACAAACCGTATAAAAATCACTAAAACCAAAGGCAAGAGTGCAGTAATTTTTTTAGACACATGCTGTCCAGAATTTTCAGTATAACATATTATCGTATATTTCTTGATTTTCATGAAGGAATCATACTAAATACACAAATATAGTTACTTACCTTTATCTCATGGTTTAGAGCCTCCTCAAGAACCATAGAATTTCCTTTGGCTGCTGCTTTGGTAGGTTAAGAAATGTTTAGATAGAGGATTAGGAAAGCTGAAAATTTGTCTAAGTGTAAGAGTGGCTGAAATTTGCTGCTTGTAACCCCTCCTTAAAGGACTCATATAGATGACTTCCTTTGGGATTTTGACCGTGAAAGACCACTTATAATGGGACTAAATAATAAGCAGATAGTTACCCAAAATTGGGCCTAAATGGGCATCAAATTCTAATGGATTTGGGCTACCAATTTCCAGCTTTCCTCTTAATCCGTTTTTGGCCCCAATCAGTCAAGTGGTTTGGAACATACTTGGGCTCGTCTTAATTATTCTTGTATTGAAAATAAGGTTCATTTGATATGTTAAAACATGGGCTAAAATTACACCCTCAAAACAGATTTTATCCATAATCGGACTTTGACAAATTTGACGTTGAACCTCGTCTCCGTTTAGCTAGCAAATTCAAGCTAAGAAAGTAGGTGACTCACCTACTAGATTATTAATTCATACAAACACCTTAATTCACTTACTTTCTTTAGGGTTGTGATATCCTCAATTTAACATAAAACACATATACACAAGACCCTTTTAAGCATTAGATGACCATATTGCCTATTAACACGAGAATCAAACGGTTTCAAGATTTGATACTAATTTGACCAATTCATATCATGATTTATTTCACACAACATTAGTACATGTAAAACGTGGGGTGTTATAATGTGTATCTCTTATTATGGATTATGATTATAAATTATGTTGGGGTTTTATGAAATGTTGATTGATTATGCATGTCTATCTATTTCAAGCTTATACTACAAATTTGTTTTGTCTATTGCGACTACATATTTTGAGCTATAAAACTATGATATATCATGAGATTTGATGACAAAATTCAAGGTATCCTACAAAAGTGTTTTGCTATATGTTGGTGGGTTGATTTGCATTGAGTTCTCTCATATTATTTCACTCTTGAATTGGATAATTTTGAATAAGCATTATGAACCCACCAAGTGTTTAATAAAATGTCTTAACAAGAATTCTCATGTTATTGATGATCTATTACATGATTTATAAGTCAAGTGACTCTATAATGATTAAGGGCTTACATGCATGTATTGAATTCATGAAAGGTATTTGTGATGTTGCAAGTAGACCACACCTTATTGAGGGAGTGACATGCCTCAATCACCTTTTTGAGGGGTGATATGCCTCAATCACCTTTTTGAGGGGTGATATGCCTCAATCACCTTGTTGAGGGGGTGATATGCCTTAATCACCTTGTTGAGGGGTGACATACCTCAATCACCTTGTCTAGGGGGTGACATGCCTCAACCACCTTGTTTAGGGGTGACATATCTCAATCAACTTGTTGAGAGGGTGACATGCCTCAGTTACCTTGTCAATCTGTGACATACCTCAATCAACTTGTTGAGGGGGTGACATGCCTCAATTACCTTAGAAGGGGGTGACATGCCTTGGATTCCAAGTTGTAGCTCACATGGTCCATATTGGTTATGGTCTCTTGTCACAAATGTGATATGTACTATGCAAGTTATGTGATTTACAAGTATATTTTACTTCAAGCATTGATCCTGCATGCCATATTGATGTTATACTTATCCATTGCTTATGATTATGTTTTTTGCTTATATTGGCTTATGTATTATTGCATTGCATCCTACATATTTAGTATATTTCAATGTACTAACGTATACTTTATGCCTATATGATATTACTATATAGGGATCGGAGCACCTTTCGATTATCCTTCACGTGGCTAGTTTGGTACTTCGGAAGATAAGCTTTAGTGTTTGGTCAAATTCGAGGACACTATTCTGCTACTCTTAGTATTTGATATTTTTTATGTTGAACACTTGATACTATGAGGGTGATCTTTGAAAGTGTCTTGGCTCCCGCTCCATTCCATGTTAGAGGTGTTGTTGGATATTTGATGTAATTATGCTATGAGCTCGACTCTTTTATGTTGTTATAAATATCAAGATTTACCTTAGTCCCAATTTTCTTATTTATAACTTTGGTGTTGTTTATTTTGCTGCAACGACCAAAGATGTATGAATGGTACGCTAAGAGGCTTGTTCGGGGTCTCCTCGGGTTCCCATTCGCCGTGTCACATCTAGGCCCTAGTCATGGGTCGTGACAACAAGTATACTCTTCAATCCTCTTAATCTCCACTTGAGCAGCCTTATGATAAACATTTAAAGAACTCTTCTCATTATCAATTTTATGCCCAAACTGAGCTTCATATTCATTGAGTGTCTTCGTAAGCAACTTCAAAGTTATACTATCTTCTTTAACACAAATGATAGTATCACCAGCATAGGCCAGATGATTAATTTGTTCACTCCACTTAGGAAAATCATATCCCTAAAATCCTGCACAAGTGAAAAGATTATTCAAAGCCCTAGTGAATACCTCAGCTACTAGAATGAACAAAAAAGTAGATAGAGGGTCTTCTTTTTTAACACCCCTAATTGAGTGAAAGAAACCACAAGTTTGGCCATTAATCAAAATTGAGTACTAATATGCTATCAAAATACAACATTTTTTATGCTTCAAACTTAGGATTTTAGGTGTTCTCAATGCGGATTTAGTTATTTTTATGTGTTTTTGTGTTTAGATTTGCAAGATTACAGGTTGACCTTGATTTGGGAAAAAATTGCAGAAGTTGTTGATTTTTGTTGTTGTACGAGACCTTATACAAGTCGTAGAGCATTCTACGAGTCGTAAAGGTGTTTCACAAGGAATTCCAGTAAGGAGCCAAGTTTCTGAAATTAATTCTATGAACTTGCAGATGATTCATGGAGCAGTTTACGAGTTGTAGAAGACCTTTTTTGCCCTGAGGAATAGAGAAGTGGACTTACAGGAAAGTTATTAGACGAAACCCACTTTACGGGGTCATAGACCACTTTACGGGTGTGGTAGAAGTGAAGTTCAAAATTTCAGCTATTGATTAAAAGACCCCAAATATGAGCCGTAGAAGACATTACAGGTCGTAAAGTGATTTCCTGGAGTTTGCCAACTAGTTTTTTCTAATTTGTTTAGGACTTATTATTAATTACTATAAATGGTTTTTTAGGTTATTTTTGAGTGTTCCAAGTCAGTTTACGTCAGTTTTGTGTAGTTTAGGTTAAGTGCTCGGAGAACTCAATATTCTAAGAGAGAAAATTGTGAAAGAGTCTTTGAAGCACTTGTGCTCTAATTCAGTCTTTAAGCTTGTGATTTTCATTGACTTTGGATTTGCTTGATATTAATTCAATTAAGTACTTAATTATGTCTTCTCAATTCATAATCCTTTCATCAACACATAGCATGAGTAGCTAAATCCACAACTAGGGTTATTGGAAGGTGTATGTGCATGTATTAATTAACTCTCTTTTTTTTTTTTTGCATATTTTCTAGTGATGTCCGACATTAGAACCAACCTAGTATTATTGACTGGACCAAGGTAGTAAGGAATAGGAAAAGATAATAATTAACAATATTCGATTGATATATTCTCGTCTAATCAACTAAATTGAACCAAGGGGAGGTTGTACTGGGACTAATAGGTAATGGTTAGTACAACATACTATAGATGGGCCAAGTCACATAGTGAGATTTGCCACTTACCTTTGACCAAAGGTCTTAGTGAACTTAAATTTCCGTCCTGCATGCTATACACTAGGTAAGAATTAGGTTATTCGGGGATACTGAGTTGGGGAATCGTTGGGAAAACAAAACCCTAGTTTCTCTCTATATTGATTTTTCTCTTTTTATAGTTAGTTTATTTTCTAATTGATTAACGCAAATCTCCCTTCGGGGAATTGAGTCGGTTTACTACTCGGATTGCATATTGGTAAATCTGTCTTGAGTCTATGCATTCCTTGTGGGTTTGATTATAACCTTGGTTAGGTTCTATTTCTTTACAATGACTACTTTATCCTCTAAAAAGAAGGTGCAACTTGGGCAACATTAAGATTTTCGTGACGTTGTTGGGGAATGAAACTCCCAAAAAAGTGCCTGAAAGTGTGCCTCAAAAATGCTCATATTTATAATTTTCATATATCTCAAAATCGGTGCATGATATCAAAAATGCAACTTCATATTCTTGTTCAGGAGGCAAAATTGAGTGGGCAATAGGTATTAACCCTGATTTTAGAGCAGCCATAGCAAAATTTTATTTTCCAAAAGTTTCACTTTCTAGTGAGGGTACGCGTCTGCATCGCAAAGTTGTACATTTTGTTGCCAGATTTTTTAATCTCAACTAAAGCCTTGGGATCTTGGACCTAAGCCTTTCCATGTGTAAAAACACCTATACTTAGTCATTTTTCAATTCCATATCATTCAAGACATTCCCCAAAAACCTCTCAAACACTTAGCCAAATATTTCACTCAAATTCAAGTGTCTCAAACTCAATTTGGATCTCAAGAAATTCACTCAAGCTTCAAGTTATCATTCAAATCTTCTTCAAGAAAATCCTTAAAGTTGAGGTATGTGAGTTTCAATCATTGGGTCCTTTCACCCATTGTGCACAACCTTTCTTTTTATACAAATTACATGTTTTCAAGTTGATTTACTTATGGGTATTCTTACTATGATTTAGATTATAAAATATGTTGAGGTTTTCATGAAATATGGACTGTTTAGGCATGTTTTGAGCTATGAATCTATGATCTACAATGATATTTAATGAAGGGTTTCAAGGTATGTTGCATGATGGTGTTACCAAGTGTTGTGGGTTGATTTATATTATGTTTTCTCACAGATTTCACTCTAGAATTGCATGATTTTGAGCTAGCATTGATAAAATGTCTGATTTAGGGTTCTTGAGTTATTTATGGTTTATTGCAATACCTATGATTTGAATGAGTTTATGATAACGAAAGGAAGGTATATATGTGTTGGTTTCATGGAAAGTATCGATAGTGTTGCAAGTGACCACACCTTCTTGAGAGGATGCTCTGCCTCAATTACCATGGATGGTAAGGTGTGACAACCATTAACCAAATTTAGGGGTTGATACCTCAATCACCATGGATGGTAGGTTATGACAACCATCAACCAATTGAGGGGCTGATACCTCAATCACCATGGATGGTAGGGTAGGAAAACCATCAACCAAATAGTGGGATTGATACCTCAATCACCACAAATGGTAGGGTGTGACAACCATCAACCAATTGAGGGGTTGATATCTCAATCGCGTTTCCAAGGGGGTGGTAGGCCTTGGCTTCCATAATAATGGTCTCTTACTACACATGTAATATGTTCTATATATGCATGTTTAATTCAAGAATCATTCATGTATGCCATATTGCTATATGCTTATCCATTATCTAATTATGCATTTCGATTGTGTTGTCTATCTCTTGATGTATTGCATTCTACATACTTAGTACATTCAAATGTACTAACACATACTCTACGGCAACATGATGTTATCATGTAGGAACCGGAGCTCCACTTGATCCTCCTCCTCCTCCACATTGCTAGTACTATCTCTTGAAGCAAGTTTGGTGAGTCCTCAACTACGAGGATGATATCTTTTTATATTATGTTATTCAAAGACTCTCTTTCTTTTATTGTATGCTTTTGACTATGAGGGTGAGCCCAGAAAGTTGTCTTGACCCTGCTCAACTCTAAGTTTAGAGGTGTTGTTAGACAAGTTATGTAATGATGCTTTGAGCTTGACTCTCTTGGCTCTTGTATATTTTTAAGCTATGAAAGACTACCTTAATCCTTTTGCCATTATTTTATGTTCTCTTGTTGCTGTTTAATTGCTTCCATGACAAGGATGTATAGTGATACACTAAGAGGCTTATTTGGGGGTCCCCTCGGGTTCCCCATTCACCGTGACACGTCAAGGCCCTAGGTTTGGGCTGTGATAGGGAATACGATCAGACTTAGTAAATTCAGTAGTAATTCGAGTGTTAATCCTTAGATCCCTTTATTTTACTTTTGTTTTTCTTTTAGTTTTCGTTCTTTGCAGGGTGTATGAGTAGTTATGCCTAACATTCGGAGTCAAGGCAAGTCCTTAACCCCATTTGATCCAAAGATCTACAGAACAACATGAAGAATGGCCCAAGACAATGCCAACAACAGAGCCAATGTATCCCTGAGCGGGAATAATAATAATGATAATGAGAATGAGAACCCTCCTCCTTTGGAGGGCATTCCACAGCGTCAGGAGTTCAACATCAATGCTTACCAGTAGAATCTGTTGAAATGACCCCAAAAAGTGTCAGAAAATGTGCCTCAGAATGCCTAAAATTTTTAATTCTATATATATCAAAATTTGTGAGTGATATAAAAAATCTGACTTTATATTCTTTTTCAGGGGTTCAAAATTAGAGAAATAGGGGTCTAACCCCGATTTAATAGCAAACAATTAGCAATTTCATCTTTTTAAGTTTTCTTATCTACAATTGACCCACGACAGTGCCGCGATGTGCAGCTGTCGCGAACATGTATTAATTTTGACTCTGCGATAGGTCCATATCGCGGACCGCACGTGGACCTATGTATTTCTTTGCTAATGATTATTATCTCGGTCCAAGGCTCCTGGGCCTAAGTGTTCCCAAATGTATTTTTACCTATACTTAGTCATATTTTACTCTCATATCATCCTAAATATTCCCCAATATCCTCTCAAACACTTATCCATATTTTTCACTCCCAAATTCAAGTCTCAAAACCTTATCCGAAACTATGGAATTCCTTTAAGCTTCAAGCCCCCATTTTCAATCTTCATCAAGAGCTTCCTCAAAGCTAAGATATGTGGGTTTTAATCATGGGTTTATTCCACCTATGGAGCCCTAAAATCCTTCTTACTCAATTCTTATGACTTAAAGTTGATTTTACAAATGTGTTTACCAAGATGAACATGTCTATGAACTATGTTAAAACTATGTAAGTTGTGACTGTTTTGCTATGTTTTGAGCTATAAATCTTGGATCTATTTTGTGATTTGATGAGGGGTTTTGATGTATATTGCTTGAGGGTGTTTCAAGGTGTTGATTGATGGTTTTATAAAGGAATTTCTTGTATGATTTCACCTCTATGTTTCATAGTTTTATACTAGCATTGCACACCCTGTAAGTGTTTCATAAAATGTCTAGATGTGGTTTCTTGAGGAATTGAAGATCCAAAGCATGAGATATGATATGATTCATTTTATGATGATGAAAGAAACTTATGTATATGATATAATCTATATGAAGTGTTGCATCAGACCACGCTTAATCCGGGGGGACTAAGAATCCGGATAACCTAGATGGGCGTTCATACTCATCAACCTAGTGAGGTGTTTGTACCTCACCACTAGGGTGATGGGGTGGCATCATCATCAACCTAGATAGGGGTTTGTACTCATCAACCTAGTGAGGGGTTTGTACCTCACCACCTAGGTGATGGGGTGGCATCATCACCAACTTACCAAGGGGTTTGTACTTTGGAAAGCTAGCTTGGTCTCTTCTACACATATGATATCATGTATGAGCATGAGTTACTTAAGTATGTTTTACTTATGCATTGATCATACATGCCATATTGCTATATTATGTCTATTGCCTATTGTTATGCATTTTGAGTAAGGTGCCTATCTCTTGTTGCATTGCATCCTACATACTTCATACATTCAGACGTACTAACGCAAACTCTTGCCTACATGATATCACCATGTACGAACCGGTACCCAAGTTGATTATCTTCCTCCTCCACGTGGCTAGTTCGATACTACTCAAGCTAATTGGTAAGTCCTCTACTCCTTGGGCCTTAGTCTATGTTGCTCTTATCATGTATTGCTATATTCTTCCTTATGTTCTATTTTTACTATGAGGGTGAGCTCGGTTGCCTTGTCTTGGCGCCTGCTCTTATCTAAGTATTAGAGGTGTTTGTTGGACATGTTATGTAACTAAAATATGAGCTTTGACTCCTTGTCTCTTGATTATGATGTTATGCAAGCTTTCCCCTTAGCCCTTTTGCCCCTATCTACTTGGATCACCCACACACTTCCTCAACATAGACACGTGAAAGGCTGGATGTACCATATGCATGTCATTTGGAAACTTCAACTCGTAGGCCACCTTACCAATTCTTCTCAACACTCCATAGGGACCCAAAACATCTAGGGCTCAACTTGTCCTTTTTTGCCAAATCGAACCACACCCTTCGTGGGTGAAACCTTCAAATAGACCCAATCACAAACTTTGAATTCAAGATCCCTTTCTCCTCACATTGGCGTAGGACGTTTTGTCAACTTTGAGAGGTTTTCAATCTCTCCCTAATTATCCTCACTTTCTCCATGGCCTCCATAACAAAATCCGGACACAAAAAGGCCATTTCCTTCACCTCAAACCATCCAACCGAGGATCTACAATGCCTTGCATAAAGATCCTCAAAAGGAGCCACACCAGTGCTTGCATATAGCTATTATTATATGAAAACTCAATCAATGAAGATATCATCCCAACTACCCTTAAACTCCAATAGACAATCCCTAAGCATATCCTCAAGGGTTTGGATAGTTCTTTCGGCTTGGCCATCTGTTTAAGGGTGAAAGGCCATACTAAGCTTAACCTTGGTACCAAGACCACTTTTGAATGACCTACAAAAGTTTGTAGTGAATTAAGCACCACGATCCGATATGATAGACAAGGGCACCCTATGTAATCTCACCAACTCATAGATGTATAATTTAGCTTAGTCTTCGGCACCATATGTAGTCTTCACTAGTAGAAAATGAGCCGACTTTGTCATCCTATCAACCACAATCCAAATAGGATCAAACCCTTTCTAGTCTTAGGTAACCTGACCACAAAATCCATGTTAATCTCTTCCCATTTCCAAGTAGGAATCTCTATGTCTTGGGTTAGGCCACCCGGCCTTTGATGCTCGGCACTGACTTGTTTGCAATTATGGCAACCATACACAAACTTACCAATGTCTATCTTCATACCTACCCACCAATACACCTCTCTAAAATTCTTGTACATCTATGTAGAACCGAGGTGAATGGAATAGGAAGAACTATGAGCCCCATCAAGAATCTTCTCCCTCAAGCCATCAACACTAGGCACACATAACCTACCTTGGTACCTAAGGGCAGCATCTCCCCCTTGGGAGAAAACCTCCACCTTACCATCTCTCACCAAAGCCTTCAAATATAGCAAGGCAGGGTCAAGATCTTGCTTTGCTTCACCTCTTCAACCAACAAAGATTTGGAACTATCAACCACTACTACTCCACCATTATCAACCTCCTCCAACCTAACTCCCAATCTAGCCAACCGATGAACCTCTCTAGCCACCTCTTTGCCCCCATCATCAACATGAGCTAGGCTACCCATAGACACCCTACTCAAAACATTGGCTACCACGTTAGCCCTACCAGAGTGATAATTCACACTCATATGATAATCTTGAAGAAGATCTAATTACCTTTGTTGTCTCAAGTTGAGATCTTTTTGGGTGAATACACATTGGAGACTAATGATTGGTAAACATATTAACATGCACCACATACAAATAATGACACCAAATTTTCAAAGCAAAAACCATGGCGTCCAATTCAAGATCATAGGTGGCATAGTTCTTTTCATGCACCTTGAGTTGTCTAGAGGGAGAAGCTATCACCTTAATGAACCCTTGAAGTATCACAATACACAACAAACCCTTATAACTCTTTCGGTATTGACAAGATAGGAGCGGACACAAGCTTATCCTTCAAAGTTTGGAAAACCTTTTCACATTCATCGGTCCACACAAATTTAGCCTTCTTTTGAGTCAACTTAGTCATAGGGAAAGTAGTAGAAGAGAACCTATTCACGAATCTCCAGTAATAACACGCTAAGCCCAATAAGCTTCTAATATCCGACGGGGTCAAAGGTCTAGGCCAATTTCTAATCACTTCTGTATTTTTAGGATCCACCTTAACACCATTCCCCAACACCACATAACCTAGAAAGGCAACCTCTTGCAACCAATAACTCATATATCTCATACTTGGCATACAACTTCTCTTCCCATAATCTTTGTAGCACCACCCTCAAATGACTCACATGCTCATCCTTTCCTACGGGGAGAGAACAAATATCATCAATGAAGACCACAATAAAAAAATCAAGGTAGTGTTTGAAGACCCTATTGATAATATCCATGAAGATAGCTGGTACATCGGTCAACCCAAAAACCATAACCACAGTTTCATAGTGCCCATAGCTAGTATGGAAGGTCATCTTGGGAATATTACACTCCCTCACCTTCACTTGGTGATATTGGACCGAAGATCAATCTTAGAGAAGTGACTAGACCCTTGAAGCTAGTCAAAAAAATCATCAATCCTTGGTTGAGGGTACTTATTCATGATGGTGACTCTACTAAGTTGCTAGTAATCAGTACACATTCTAAGAGAACCATCCTTCTTCTTTACAAACAACACCGGTGTACCCCAAGGTGGTTTCCTAGGTCTAACAAAAAAACCTTCTCCAACAAATCCTTTAATTGCTCCTTCAACTCCTTTAACTCATCCAAGGCCATACGGTAAGAAGGGATAAAAATGGGTTGAGCGTCGGGATAGAGATCTATGCCAAAATATATTTCACTTTTGGGAGGAACTTCGGGAAGTTCATTTGGGAAGACATCTAGGAATTTGTTAACCACCAAAACTGACTCTATAGGAAGGACTTTAGACTCCACATCCTTAACCCTCACAAAATGATAGAGACACCTTTTAGAGAACAACCTTTGGGCTTTAATGCAAGAAATAAACCTACCCTTGACCACCACATTATTACTCTTCCACTCAAGGACGGGCTCATCGGGGAATTGAAATTTGACCCTATGGATTCTACAATCAATAGAGGTGTAGTATGCGTGCAACCAATCCATCCCAAGAATAATGTCAAAATCTAACATGTCAAACTCAACAAAGTCACATGGTAACATGTTATGCAAAATACAAATGGGACAATTTTTACATACCCTACGAGCAACAATAAATGCACCAACAGGAGCAGACACCTCATATGACTCATATAACAACTTGGGTTTAACATGAAACTTTTTGGCAACAAAAGGGGTAACAAAAGAAAGAGTCACACTCGGGACAATCAATCCATATACATCAAAATCAAAGACTTTTAACATACCGGTGACGACATCAAAAACCTCATGAACCCCTTACCTCCCATGATGAGCATAGAACTGATTGTGCCTTGGGGCACCACCTTGTTGGCCTCCTCTCCTCAAAGGAACCACATTACCACCTTGGCCTTGAGGATGAACATCCTTACCCTTGTTGCGATTACGTTGATAATCCATTACCTTATGTCCCACTTCACCACAACAAAAACGAGCATTGGTGTCCTTCAAGTACGGGCCACCATGAGCCCTACCACACTTTGGACACATAGCATTAGGAACCACACCACCACCACCTTTGGCCCTTGGGTAGTCATTGGTGAACCTTCTAATAGTAGATTGAGAAGACCCTTAGCCTTGATGAAACCAGCCAACCTTGGGACTTTGGAACTTACCATCAAAATGGGACCTATTGGCCTCATTACCACTTCTCTTTCTCAACTTTTTCCCCTCCAATTGTTTAGCATAAGTCATCAAGAAGGACAAATCCATGTTACTAATCAACATAGCGGCTCGACACTTCTCATTCCCTAAATTAGTTACACTCATCACGAACTTGTTCATTCTAGACCTTGGGTCGACGACCAATTGTGGAACATATTTTGAGAGTTGGTTTAACGAGAGAATGGTCCCTCGCACTTATAAATCCTTGCTTCAAATTCATGAACTCCATCATTTTGGCCGCCCTAAGATCAAGAGGGAAGAACCGGTCGAAAAATGCGGCTTTAAGCTCCTCCCATAGTATCATAATGTTTTTCCCCTTCTCCTCCTTCCATTGAGTAAACCATTCTTGGGCCACCCCTTGAGTAGGTAAGCCACTAACTCTGCCTTCTCTTCTAATCTTACACCCATAATCGACAACACTTTGTACATCTCTTCAATAAACTCTTGAGGGTCCTCACCCACTTTAGACCCATTGAAATCCAGTGGGTTCATCCTTATAAATTCCTTCACCCAAGATGTTGGGATAGGAGCACGAGGGGCTTTGGCCCTTTGGTTGACTTGGTTATCCATCACTTGAGCTAACAAGGTGATAGCATCCCGAAGCACCCCATGGGCCATTTGTTCCACGGGTATGCAGGCTCTTCTTCCTCTTGTGTTAGGCATGATATAAAAATGGAAAAGAATATTTGTTAGAGGGGAAACCTTACCTAACTTCTATAGCATGACATATATCATGAAGAAGGGAAATATTTCCTAAAATGTCTCAAAGCCTCTTACTCATAGTTGTGGTGCACAACACAACCATGAATAAGACACTAATGAACATGGTGTATTAGATACCGAGGATCATTAACAACCTAGTGCACTGATACAAAGTTTTTTATAACCTAAGCCTAGGGGCTATATGTGACACGGTGAATAGGTATCTGAAGGAATCCTAAACAAGCCTCTTAGCATATCATTATACATCCTTGATCACGAAAGCAATCATATATCAACAATATATAGAAAAAGGGGAAATATGGGGCTAAGGGTCATCTTTGATAGCATAGAAGCATAACAAACCAAATAGTATAGCATTAACATGTCATAAGGTTCCAAAAACACCCCTAATACATATATAGGAGTGGGGGCTAAGACAATCTTCGGGATCACCCTCATGGTTATAAGTTTCCAACATAATAAGAGTCAATACATAGAATAAATTCAATGAAACATGTCCTCAGAGTTGAGGGCTCACCATCTTTCTTTGAAAGATAGTACTAGCCACGTGGAGGAGGAGGATGATTAAGTGGGGCTTCGGTTCCTATATGTTAGCATCATGTAGGCATAAAGTATGCGTTAGTATGTTTGAATGTAGTAAATATATAGAATGCAATGGAACAATGGATAAGCAACATAATTGAAATGCATAAATAGACATTGAATGAACATAATAGCAATATGACATGCTTGAATGATTCTTGAAGTAAAACATGCTTATATAGAACATATTACATGTGTAGGAAAAGACCATCATCATAAACCAAGAAACATAGTACTCAGAATCCAAGGTAGACCACCCCTTGGAAGTGATTGAGGAATCAAACCCCCAATTGGTTGACGGCATGAACATCCCCGTCCCAAGTGATTGAGGAATCAACCCCTCAATTAGTTGATGACATAGCAGCCCAATTAGAGGTGATGGAGGTACCAACCCTTGAATTGGTTGATGATTGTCACGCCTTAACAGCGATGGTGATTGAGGCATTAACCCCTTAATTGGTTGATAGTTGTCATATCTTACCATCAACGGTGAATGAGGTATCAACCTCTCAATTGGTTATGGTCAAATCTCAACACTACAGATACTTTTCATGAAATCAACCTTTATATACCATTCTTTCATCATCATAAAGTCATATAAGTCATAGGTCATGCAATGGATCATCATTAGATTAAGAACCCTAAATCAGACATTTTATCAAACAGTTGGCGTGTACGTCATGCTAGTATAAGATCATGCAATTCAAGAGTAAAATCATGCAAGAAAATTAAATTTAAAACCACCCACCAACTCTTATTAAAACCCTTATGCAAGATACATCAAAAATATTTGTCGTATCTCAAAATAGATGATAGATTCATAACTCAAAACATGCTTAGACAGTCACACTTTTATGAAACCCCAACATAGTTCATAGTTTAAATTCATAATAAGTAAAAGACACAAGTAAATAAACTTAGAATCAAGTGATCTATGTAAAAAGGGAAGATTTGGCATCATGGATGAAAGAACCCAATGGTTGAAACTGACAAACCTTAGACCTTAAGTTTCTTAAAATTGAGTTAGGAAAGAATTGAAGCTTGCAATGGAGTCTTGAAATCCAAACTTGTTCTTGAGTTCCCTTAAATTTATACTGGAGTCTTTCTAGAGGCTATTGAGAGGATTTGAGAGTGTATTCAAATTGAGAGTAATGAAATTTATCCTTTGTAATAGGGTTTAAGTATTTTGGGGAGGTTAAGATAGCATTGGATGTCTAAAAAGGTCATTAGAATGAATTAAATTCATGAAAATGCCATTAGTGAACGAATAGAAAAATTGGCAAAGTGATGCCCTACTGAGGCCCACATGGGTCGTGTCGCACTCCATGAGTTGTGTAGAGTTCCTGTGAGATGATATTTGGTTAAAAATTTGAAGTTGGGAACACCTAAAAAAATTACCTTCACGGTCAGTTTGACGGGCCACTTTCATGGGTCGTGTGGTGCTGCACGGTCCGTGTAGTATTCTGTTGAACTACACTTAGAGATATTTCTAGGCTAGCCCACGCCCTAAGGCCATGAGCTGTCTGACCTGTCGCAGCCCATCAAAGGTGCCCGTGGCACCACACTTAGTCAAAACTCCTCCCACACCCGCTCTTTCTCAATTACACACACTCCACGACCAGTCACGCGATCAGTGGTAAGCCACACAACCCGTTCCACTAGCTGTGCCTCATGCCTTAGACTATAATATTCTTTTCTAGCTCAAGGAAGCCCACACGCCCCATCCAAAGCCTCAATGCCCGTCAAGCTGCCCCTGTGGTTTCACTAGACGGGAGGGTCTCACGAAAATGGTCATAACTCCTTCATCCGAACTCGAAATGAGGTGAAACCAAGTGCGTTGGAAAGATAACTCAAAGGGATTTAATTTAACAATTTGTGGGTTGTACAATTGCAAGTGTGCTAAAATTTATCTCATTTAAAGCTTACACTGGCACAAACCAACACCCAAAACTCAACTCATAAGGAAGTCTTGAACTTGTCTAAGTACTAGAAGTCCCTCACGATCCTAATACATTGCCAACCCAACCAAATGTGGCTTGAAACGTAGACATATAAGAGCATAGAGTTACAGGGTGTCATAATATGTGAGTCGTAGGAGCATTCTACGAGTCGTAAAGATATTTCGTGAGAAATTCCAGTGAGGGACCAAGTTTCTAAAATTAATTTTACGAATATGCAGAAGAGTTTGTGGAGCAGTTTGTGAGTCATAGAAGACCTTTTATACCCTAAGGATCAGAGAAGTGGACTTGCAAGAAAGTTATCAGATAAAACCTCCTTTACGGGTCTTAGACCACTTTACGAGTTGTGAAGGGTGTCGTAGCAGTGACGTCCAAAATTCTAGAAGCTGATTATGAGACCTTGAATACAAGTCATAGAAGACATTACGGGTCATAAAGTGCTTTTGTGGAGTTTGCCGATCATATTTGCTAATTTGTTTAGGACTTATTTTTAATTACTATAAATAGATTTTTTAGGTTATTTTTTAGAGTTCTAAGTTCACATCAGTTTTATGTATTTTAGGTTAAGTTCTTAGAGATTTCTACATTCTAAGAGAGAAAAATGAATGAGAGTCTTTGAAACACTTGTGTTTTAATTCAATATTCAAGATTATGGTTTTCATTGACTTTGGATTTGCTTGATCTTAATTCAATTGTTTAAGTGTTTAATTACGTGTTCTCAGTTCATAATCTCTTCATCTACACATAGCATGAGTAGCTAAATCCACAACTAGGGTTGTCGGAACCTTGAAGAACTTATAAAATAAAATCAAATAATTCACAATTCTAGGAAGATTTTATATGCATTTATTAATTAACACTCTTCGTTTTGCATGCTTTCTAGTAGTGGCCAACATTAGAACAAACTTAGTGTTACTGACCGGACCAAGGTAGTAATGAATAAGAAAAGAGATTAATTAACAAGATTTAATTAATGTGTTCTCATCTAATCAACTAAATTGGGCCAAGGGGAGATTGTACTGTGACTAATAGACAATGGTTAGTAAAGCACACTCTGGAGATAGGCCAAGTCGGATAGTGAAATTTGCCTCTTACCTTTGACCAAAGGGTTTTGGTGAACTTAAATTACTTCCTACATGCTATACACTAGGAAAAGATTAGGATATCAAGGGATACTGAGTTGGGGTATCATGGGGCATACAATACCCTAGTTGCTCTCTATTATTGATTTTTCTCTCATGATAGTTTGTTAGTTTATTTTCTCACAAACCCCCCTTTTGGGGAATTGAGTCTGTTAACTACTTGGATTTCCTATTGGTGAATTTGTCTTGAGTCTACATATTTCCTGTAGATTCGACACTAACCTTAGTTAGGTTCTATTTTTTCTAGCGAACGCTTTATCCTTTGAAAAAGAGGTGTAACTTGGGCGACATCAAGTACCAATTATTGGCAATCAACCTCCATATTTTATCAATTAATACTTTATTAAACCCCATTATGGTTAATACAACAATCAAGAAATTCCATTCAACCCGATCATATGTTTTGACCATGTCAAGTTTAATAACCACATTAACAACCGTATTTTTTTCTGATATCCACAATGATTTCCTAGGTAAGAAGGACATTTTAAGCAATATTCCTCCCTTTAACAAAGCTACATTGATTGGTAGAAATGAGAGTAGATGGGTAACTTTCCATCCTATCATGAAAAATTCTTGAGTTGCGTCTATTAATAAAGTTGCTGAGACTAATGGGTCTGAGATCTGAAAAGGATGCTACCTTGTCCTTCTTAGGAATCAAAATCAAATCGGTATGGATGATAGATTTTGGGAGGGTCATCCCTTGGAAGAAAGGTCTAACAACTCTAACAGTATCTTCCTCTATAATATCCCAACAAACTTGATAAAAATGTCAGTTAAGCCATCAGACCCATTAGCACTATTCCTATTTAGAGCAAAAACCACCTTCTCAATCTTGTCATTGGTTGCAACACTATTAAGGACTTCATTGTCTTCGTTTTTACCAAAATAGGAATCAACTCAACTAATATACCTTCTGCATCTTATTTCTCCTTGGTGAATCAATCTTTATAAAATGGTATTACTTTATGCACAACATCAGTGCCTTCACCCCATAAGTCATTTGATCTTTGCATTCTTTTGATTTCTAATCTTTTCCTTCTCCCTTTGACCAAACTATGAAAGAATCTAGTGTTCCTATATCCTTTCGTAAACCATTTCATTCCAGTTTTTTGTCTCCAAAAATCATCCTTAAACTTCAAATATTTGTGTATTCAATATGAACTTTATTCAACACAACTCTATTAATAGCAAAGGGCCACTCTACAAATAGTTTTGTTTTACAATTTCCTTTCTGATGGTAAGTTTTTTAAATATATCCCTAAAACTCTCCCTACTCCACATTAACGGGGCTAGTTTTGTCTTCTTCAACTTGATCATAAATTTTACAAACACATCATCACATTGTACTCATCCCTAACTCTGTCTAATCACCACTATGAAAGCTTCTTTTCAGCCCAGAAATTAAGAAACCTAAAAGGTTTATGAACATGGGCAGTTTTAGACCCACAAGATAACAACAAAAGAGCATGATCTGATCTAAACCTAGCCAAGTGTTCCAAGTCCACCTGTCCTAAAAATTATCTAACAACAACTAGTTAACCACAATCCTTTCTAGCCTTATAAAAATGCAACCATCATCAGCCCTTCCATTCCACCAAGTAAAAGGACTGCCATTGAAATTTAAGTCCAGTAACGCACATGAATTTATACAAAAAGAAAAGTCCTCCACTTTATTGGGGTACATTAGGGTACACTGGCAATCCCTTAATATTTTCCTCTGCATCCCTAGAAATATTAAAATCCCCTCCTACAAACTAGGGGAGATTCATATTTTGACCAATATAATAAATATCTTCCCACAATATCAATCTTTTTGCAGCAATACATTTAGCATAAACTAGTGTACTGACGATTTGATGACCATACTCAACAAGCATTTTAATGATCAAATGTTGCAAGGACCCAGATTTCATGAGACCTTTTGATGTGTAAAATGCAAATTTGAAGCTGTGTGAGCTGTGGGGAATGCTTGTGTATGGCTTTGAGTGTCTTAATATAGGATTTGAGGCTTAGTGGCCCTACTAGGAACCTTCCACGAGTCGTGGTCCTCACTATTGGCTGTGGAAGGGCCCTAGAAAGGTGCCCTAACCTTCCATCTAAGTCTTTGGCTGAGGCAAGCCATAAGAGAACCTTGTACAGGTCGTGTGGCACCTCAGAAGTCATGTGGGGTCTCATGCGACCTCTCATGAGCTGTAGAGAGGTGTATCATAAAGATCTGGTCCAAAAATAATTTTCCAAGTATGAAATAACTATGTAGAACTTGTGTCACCCACAAGGGCACTTGCACAGACCGTATGCCCTTGCATGATCCGTGTTCCCTTCCTTTGAGATGAGCTTGTCTGGAATTTTGTCCAAGCTCAATTCCACAGACCACTGCATGGTACATACCACTTTATGAGGCGTATGGCTCCTTGATAAGACCCCTGACAACTTTTTGAAGCTCATTTCATTAATGCCTTCATCATAATTTTGGTAATTCCAAAGGGTTGTTTATGACTTTCTAACCTATCCTAAACCCCTGAAAGACCTTTATTCCTCTATTCTTATTCAAATTCATTTCATACACTTAGAATATTCAAATTCTCTCATCTAAAGAACTTCTCTCAAGTGAGCCATTGGGGATTTAGCTTGGAGCTCAAAAAGGATCTTCTACTTCAATCAATTTCTTCTTGATTCTTCTTAATTATCTAAGGTATGTGGGATTGATTCATGGTCCATTTCAACCATAATGACCCCAAACTCTTTTTATTCTTTGATTTATGAAATCATGCATACTTTGAATATGGGTCTTTTAAAGTAATGTTGATTTGATTCAATTGAAATATGGGTTGTATTTAATTGATATTCTAAAAGTAATTTAAGCTCTAATATGTTGAATTGCATTAATATTATGAAGGTTTGTATATGCATTTCCCCTTAAATGATGAATATAGCCATGGGTATTCTCAAGTACGATTTAAATGTTAATTTCTTCATGGATTTACTTGGATTTCCTGTTAGATTTAAGTATAAATCTCTATTTTCCATGCTATTCTCTTATCATTCATGACATATGTATACACGAGTATTGATTTTCATGAAGATTGTTGTGTGGGTTAACATCCAATTATGTTTATGATTATGATTTCAAGACAAATATGGTTATGACATGATATGTGATCATATTATATCTATGATATAGCTATTTGAGCAACTATACTATGTACAAGAACAAGGAGCTATTCCCATGCGTGAAAGTATGAAATGAAGTATGATTTAGCTTTTTAGCTCAAGTATGTATGCTTATGAACTATGTTTGGCTTTTAAGCCAAAGTATCAGGAAAATAATTTGAAAGACTTATGCCCCTTTTCAAGCACGTATATGTATATGTATATCCATGAATTGTTGACTTAGTACCAAATGGGATTGGAGGTGGGGGGCTGTACCGAAGGGGTCTTTATGTAAAGTCTCCTTTCTCATAACTATGTGCCTAACATTGGTTTGTGTTCATGCCCTTTTTATGGGAAGATTATGACAATGATCTTTCTTTGGCAAGTAAATCACCCTTTTATCCTATGTGGGGTAGACAACAGAGTTCCAAGTTATAGCTCACTTGGTTTTATGTCGGTTAGCGTTACAATCCCGCTATGTATAAGTATTTTTGCATTCATGCATCATGAATTCATGGTATATACTATTTTTTTATTTGCATCTTTCTGTATTGTGCCTTTGTCATCTAACATCGGTTGCAGGTTAATGAGTTCATAAGCATCTGCATGCCCGCATACTTTGACATTCAAATGTACTAATGCATACTCTTTGCCTACGTGATCTAACCATATAGGGACCGGAGACTATCTTCATCCACCTCATGACAATTAGCTTGGATTGAGAAAGTTGTTGTGGTGAGTCCTATTATCCAAGGACAAACCACCTCCCATCCATCTATTATGTTGCTTCTGCTTATGTTTTGTTTACTTTGAAGGTGTGCTTGTGACATTTCTTGGCCCCCATCCTATTCTATGACTTAGAGACATTATTGGACAACATGTAGACTCTTGTATGGATTTTTACTATGTCATGCTATTTTGTTTATGGAGATTATTATTATGGCTATCTATTGAATATTGATGAGATGATATATATTCTTGATGAGATATGGAAATGTGAAAAGTCCTAAGTCTCATTCTATCCCCATAGCATGAGTCATACTTACCCGCCTGTTAAATCCTATCTACTATGTGCTATGTGAATCCATGCAAATCCCAATACTTATGACATCCCCGTAGTATGAGTCATACTTTCCTATTCCTTAGAACTATGTGTTACTACTTTATTAAGAACTTCAGAATTGGTGATGTTTATGTGTATTCTGTGAGGCTTGTTTGGGGACTCTAGGGTTCCCACTCGCAATATCATTCCTAGACCCTAGGTCTAGGTCATTATAAACTTGGTATCAGAGCATTAGGTTTATAAAGGATCCTTGGAGTCCAACATGGCATGTCGAGTATAGTGCTATTCATGGGTATGAAGGGCACCAACTTATTAGTGGGAGGCTATGATGGCATTTTGGGATTTATCTCACCTCTTCATGTCTTATATCATGCATTAGATCATGTCTTAAGACTAACATTAATGATGATATCCTTGATGCCTTACAGAAGATGGCTCCAAGAAAATCCCCTCTACTAGGGTAGGCCCCAGTTAATGAGGACCAAGTTCCCCAAGAGCCTGTGGGAAATCCGGTTACTCAAGATGAATTCTGGACTGCCTTTGCCATCCTTGGCAAAGTGGTGATCAATCAGGATAGGTAGGCCAATCCTTCTCATCTTGCTCTTACTCTGGTTGCTAGAGTAAGGGATTTTACCTAGATGAATCCTCTAAAGTTTTATAGTTCGAAAGATGATGATGATGCTTAAGACTTCATAGATGAACTCTCTAAGCTGTTGACTATTATGGGGTGATTTTAGAAGGAAAGCTGAACTATCTACCTATCAGTTGAAGGATGTAGCTCATGAATGTTACACCTAATGGTTGATAGAGAGGACTGGTGATGATGGGATTAGGTTGGAAGAGTTTAAGTTTCCTTTTATGGACCATTTTTTTCCTCTTGAGCATATTGAGGCAAATATGAAAAAATTTATCAACCTCAAATAGGGTGGCATGAGAGTGAGGGAATATGCCCTCAAATTTACAAAGATCTCAAAGTATGCTCCCACACTAGTGGTTGATCCCTGTGCAAGAATGCACAAGTTTATTTCTGGGATCTCTAATTTGGTTGTGAAAGAATGTCATATGACTATCCTTATTCGGGATATGGACATCTCTAAGCTCATGACTTATGTTGAACAGGTTGAATGGGAAAAGCTGAAGGAGAAGAGGGTGAATAATACCCAGAAAACTCAATATGACGGTACATTCTTCCAACTCTGAGAGTAGTGGTGGACATAGTCACTTTCAATGGGGCCAAGGTTCCAATGCAAGGGTTGCCAACAATAGCGTGCCTCCTCCCAAGGCACCTGTTAGAGCTTGGTCAACGCATCCTTGATGCGATAAGTGTGGAAAAAATCAGTCGGGTGCATGTTTAAGAGATTCGAGTGCTTGTTATGGGTATGGTGATATAGGCCACAGGATTGCTAACTTTCCAAAAGCTTCCAAAAAGGGTCAGGGTCAAATGGCTCATGGTGACCAAGTTTAACTGAGGTTTCCACAGGGTATTACACCCACAAATAATAGGTTCTATGCTTTACATGCTCGAAAAGCAGTAGACGAGACACCAAATGTAGTGACTAGTATGTTAAAAGTCTATGATTTTGATGCTTAAGCTTTGCTTGATCCGGGTGCCAATTTATCTTTTCTGACACCTATGTTGGCTATTAAGTTTTGTTTGAGTTTTGAAATATTGAGGGATCCTTTTTTACTTTATACTCCCCAGTATATTGTAGCCCAAAGAGTCTATCGGGGTTGTCCTGCCTCTGTCTTGCATAAAGTCCTTTTGTGTGATCCTGTGGAACTTGAGATGTTTGATTTTGATGTTATCCTTAGGATGGATTGGTTGCATGCTTCATATGCCTCTATAGACTGTAGAACCTGGAAAATTATATTCTAAGTTTCGGATGAGCCCATTCTTGAAAGAAAAGATAGTGATTCTGCTATTAAGGGTCAGTCTATCTTTTATCCCAAAGCCTAAAGGATATTTTTAAGGGGTGCATTTACCATAATGTGAAAGATAGATATGTGGAGCCTAAGCCACCTACTCTTGAATCAGTTTCAGTGGTTAACGAGTTTTCAGATGTTTTTCTGAAAGACTTTCCCGATATTCCTCTTGAAAGGTAAATAGAATTTGACATATATCTCCTTCCGGATACTCAACCTATTTCTATTCCTCCTTATGTGGCATCGGCTGAATTAAAGGAGTTGAAGGATCAATTGAAAGACTTGTTGGAGAAGGTCTTTATTAGACCTAGTATATCACTGTGGGGTTCTACAATATGATTTACAAGAAAGAAAGATGGGTCACCTCGGATATACATTGATTATAGACAACTAAATAAGGTAACCATCAAGAATAAATATCTATTGCCAAGGATAGATGACTTATTTGATCAAGTTAAAGGAGCTACCCGTTTCTCAAAGATTAATCTCCATTTCGGTTATCATGAGCTAAGGGTGAGAAAGTGTGATATTCAAAAAATGGCTTTCTAAACCAGTCACAGGCATTTTGAATTTGTGGTGATGTTGTTTTGTTTGACTAATGCTCCAGCAATGTTTATGGATCTTATGAATCAGGTATTAAAGTCATTTCTTGATAGTTTTGTGGTTGTCTCCATCGAAGATATCCTAATTTATTCCTGAAGTGAGCGAGAGCTTATGGATCACTTGAGGTTTGTTCTTCAGACTTTCAGAAGAAGCAATTATATTCTAAATTCAGTAAATGTGAGTTTTGGTTGGGTGAAGTAGCTTGTCTTGGTCATGTGGTAAAGTGATGGCGTTAAGGTTGACCCCAAAAAGTATAAGGCCATGAAGAATTGGCCCAGGCCATTTTCTCCTTTGGATATTCAAAGTTTCCTAGGATTGGCTGGTTATCATAGGAGATTTGTCAAAGTTTCTCATCCATTATATCTCCATTGGCTAAGTTGACTCAGAAGAAGGTCAAGTTTGTATGGTCAGATGAGTGTGAGAACAGTTTTAAGACTTTGAAAGACCAACTTACATCGGTTCTTGTTTTGACTCTATTGTATTTATTAGATGGGTTTGTGGTGTATTGTGATGCTTATCGAATTAGATTTGGTTATTCTCATGCCACATGGTAAGGTGATAGCTTCTGCATCAAGGCAATTAAAGTTTCATGAACAAAATTATCTGAATCACGATCATGAGTTAGTGGGTATAGTGTTTTCTTTGAAAATTTAGAGACACAATTTATATGGGGTTCATGTTAATGTTTTCACCGAGTACAAAAGATTGCAATATGGGTTCACCTAAAGGGACCTTAACTTGAGGCAAAGGAGGTGGTTGTATTTTGTTAAGGATTATGACATGAGTGTTCAATATCATCTCGGCAAGGAAAATATTGTAGCTGAGGCTCTTAGTAGACTATCCATGGGAAGTATGACCCATGCGGGTGAAGGGAAGAAAGAATTGGTAAAAGATGTTCACCATTTGACTAGGTTGGTTTTAAATTGGTGATGATGGTATTCATGTTCAGAATAGGGTTGTGTCTTCTGTGGTTTTTGATACTAAGGCAAAGTAAGATTTGGATCCATCTTTGATTGAGCTATAGAAGTGCAGAAAATAAGGTTGAGGTTTTATCTCAAGGGGAAGATGGTATGTTTCGGTATCAAGATTAGTTATGTGTGTCAAATGTTAAAGGCCTTAGGGAGGCGATCATGAGTGAAGGCCACAACTGTCATTATTCCATACATCCGGGATCAACCAAGATGTATCGAGATTTGAGGGAAGTGTAT
Source organism: Solanum clarkiae (assembly GCA_011800125.2). Taxonomy (NCBI): domain Eukaryota; kingdom Viridiplantae; phylum Streptophyta; class Magnoliopsida; order Solanales; family Solanaceae; genus Solanum; species Solanum clarkiae. The sequence goes on from JAABOM020000103.1 coordinate 3,925,043, forward strand.
TGTTGGCTTGGTATGAAGAAAGACATATCCAAGTTTGTATCTGAGTATCCTAACAATCAACAAGTGAAGGTAGAACATCAAGGACCTTGTGTTTTGGCTCAAGATATTCAGATTCCCACCTAGGAGTGGAAAGATGTGAATATGGAATTTATGGTTGGTTTACCTCGAACTTGAAACCAATTTCATTATATTTGGGTTATCATTGATAGGTTGACTAGGTCGGCTCATTTCCTACCCATCAAGACTACCTTCAATGCCGAAGATAATGTATGGTTGTATATTCGAGAATTCGTTATATTGCATGGTGTGCCTATGTCTGTCATATCGGAATGTGGTAACCAATTTACTTTGCACTTTTAAAATTCATTTCAAAAAAGGCTTGGCACTAAGGCGAAGTTAAGTACCACTTTTCATCCCCAAATTAATGGACAAGCTGAAGGGATAATTCAAACTTTGGAGGACATGTTGAGGGTTTGTGTGTTGGAATTTAAGGGCAATTGGGATGGTCATCTACCACTTATTGAGTTCACCTGCAACAATAGATTTCATGCTAGCATTGGTATGGCATCTTTTGAGGCTTTTTGTGAGAGAAAGTGTAGATTCCCGATGGGATGGTTTGAGTTGGGTTAGTTGGCTTTTTGGCCTTGATTTGGTGTTGAAGGTCATGGAAAAGGTCAAGTTGATTATGGAAAGATTGAAAATGGCTCAAAGTCGCAAAAAAGTCTTATTCAGATGTTAGAAAGAGGGATATTGAGTTTCTTGTAGGTGATTGGGTGTATATGAAGGTTTCAGCAATGAAAGGTGTAACGCATTTTGGTAAGAAAGGAAAATTAAGTCCCCAATATGTAGGCCTTATTAGATTGTGGAGAGGATTAGGAATGTAGCTTATAGATTGGATTTGACTTGTGAAGAGGCTCCGGTTGATATTTTAGATAGGTAAGTAAAGCGTTTCGCAAGAAAAATATGGCTTCGATGAAAGTGCTTTGGAGAAATCAACATGTAGAGAGAGCTACATGGGTGGCAGTGTTGGACATGATGAGGCAATACCCCTATCTTTTCCAATATACTCAAGCCTATGGTATTAGGTTCTTCGTATTCTTAGTCATGCTAATTCTTTCACTCTTGTGTTTTTGACATGACATGCATATATGTGCACAAAAATGATTCAAGGGATGTTTTGACATGAGTTTTAATGACTTTATTATTTTCAAGGAATGAATTATGCATTGTGTCTTCATGTTGGAGTGTTTCGTGTTCAAGTCAAACTTTTCAAATGATGTTCAAGAACATTCAAGGACCAATGTTCCCAAAGGCGAGATGATGTAAGGATTCGGACTTCATGAGCCCTATTGATGCATAAAATTCAAGTATCTGGAGGTGTGTGAGTCATGAGGAATGCTTGTGTATGTCTTTGTGTGGCTTAAGATGGGATTTGAGGCTTGGTGACCCTCTAAGGAACCTCCCAGTGTCGTGGTCCTCAATACTGGCTGTCAAAGGGGCGTTGGAAGGTGCCCTATCCTTCCAATGAAATTTTTCGCTAAGGCAAGCCACAAGATGACCCTGTATGGGTCGTATGAAACCTCACAAGCCGTGTGGGGTCTCGTCTGACCTCTCATGAGTCGTGGAGAGGTGTCTCAAAAAGATCTCATACCAAAATAATTTTCTTAGTATGAAATCACTATCTCAGAATTTGTGTCACTTGAACGGACCATATACCCTTACACGAACCATGTTCCCTTCCAAGTTGATGAACTTGTCTGTAATTTTTGCCAAGGTCAGTTCCATAGACCACTGCACGATCCATGGACCACTTCATGAGCTGCATATATAAGGACCTAGATTTTGTGAGACTTTGTTGGTAATTAACTCAAATTTCTAGAGCTGTGTGAGCCATGGGAAATGCTTGTGTATGACATTCGGTGGCTTAAGAAAGGAGTTGAAGCATGGTGGCCCTTGGAAAGTACCCCAGCCTTCCATCCAAGAAATTGGTTAAGGATGGCATCACATAGATACTACATGGGTGTGTGACATTTCACGAGTTATATGGGGTCTCATATGGCCTCACATGAGTCATGGAGAGGTGCTTTCGTGAAGATCTCATCCTAAAATAAATTTTTATGTGTGAAATTACTATGTCGGAACTTGCATCACTTGCACGGATGACCAAACAGTCTGTGTTCTCTTGCTCGATCCATGTGCACTTCAATGGAGTTGAACATGTTTGGAATTTTGGAGAAGGTGAGCTCCATAAAAACTGTACGGTCCGTGTGCCTTTACACAAGCCGTATGGCTCTTTGATGGGACTCTTGGACACTTTTTGAAACTCATTTCATTAATGGCTTTCTTTTACTTTTGGTTATACCTAAGGGTCATTTACGGCTTTCTAACCTTTCCTAAACCCTTGAAAAGGCCTAAACTCCTCTATCATTATTCAAATTCATTCCATACGCTTAGAATGTTCAAACTCTCTCATCTAGAGAACTCCTCTCAAGTGTGCCATTGAAGAACTAGCTTGGAGCTGAAGGAAAGGTCTTTTTCTTCAATCAATTTCTTCTTGAATCTTCTTAATTAGCTAAGGTATGTGGGATTTATTCATGGTGTCTTTCAACTATGAAGAACCCAAACTCTTTCACTTTTTGATTTTTGAAAATTCAAGATTACTTTGAATATTGATCTTTTAAATTATTGTTTATTTGATTTAATTGAAATATGAGCTATGTTTAATTGATCCTTTTAAAGTGATTTGAGCCATAATTTGATGAATTTCATAGATATTATGAGGATTTGAATATGAATTTCCCCTTCAACTGTTGATTTAAGTATGAGTAATCTAAAATATGACTTAAATGTGAATTTACTTGAATTTCTTATTATGTTATTGATTTAAGTATGGATTTCTATTGTCTATGCTATTCTGATATCATTCATTGCCTTTGCATACATGAGCATTGTTTTTTTTAATATTATAGAGTCGCTTATGACCCAAGTATGTTTATTAATATGATTTTGATGAAAGTATGGTTGTGACAAGAATGTGATCACATAATATCTATGATATGGCTCGTTGAGCAAACTTTGGATGTTTACACCATTTTGACATATGTGAATGAGCTATTCTTACGTATGAAAGTATGAATTGAAGTATGATTTGGCTTTTGAGCCCCAATATGCATTATTATGAAGAATATTTGGTTTTTAAGCCTAAGTACGCATTGAAGGATTTAAATGACTTATGCCTCTTTTGAAAGCATGTATATGTATATATATATTTATATGTATATGTATATATATATATATATATGTATGTGTATATGTATTCTTGTGGGATGATGAACTAGAACTGAGAGGACTAAAGGGAGGGGAGTTATCTCCAAGGGTCCAGTACCCAAGTCCCATAACTACGTTCCAACGTACGAATATATTTATGCCTCTTCATGAGATGATTAGGAAATCCTTCTAAAATGACCAAGTCATTAGGAAGGTTGATAGCACACTAAAATGACTTGATCGTATGGCATGGTGTTGTAACGACCACAAAAAGTGCCTCGAAATGCCCAAAATTTTTATTTTCATATATATCAAAATTTGTTTGCTATTTCGAAAATTCGAATTCATATTCTTGATCAGTGGCCCTGAATTAGGGAGAAAAGGGTCTAATCCCGATTTAAGAGTAAAGATCCAGCAATTATAAAATCTTAAGAACGCAATTTCCAGATAGGAATCAAGTGACGCGCCTCTATGTTGAAGTGGTTCCTATATTTTTAGTTCATCCAAAAGATTCTAAGTGTTGGGCCGAAGTGTTCCCAAACATGTTTTTACCTATACTTAACCAAATTTCACCCATATATCATCCTAATCACTTCCTAATACTTCCCAAACACTTAGCCATATTTGCACTCCAAAAATTCAAGTCCTAAAACCCTCATCCGAAACTATGGATTTCCTTCAAGCATCAAGCCTCCATTTTCAATCTTCACCAAGTGCTTCTCCAAAGCTAAGGTATGTAGGCTTTAGCAATTGTGTTCTTCCACCCATGGTGCACTAATCTCCTCTTTTCTCAATTTGCATGATTTGAAGTTAATTTTACTTGTGGGTCTTGTATATTTAAGAAATTTATTGCACAGTGATTTGAGTTCATGAAAGTATGGTTGGTTTAGCAAGTTTTGAGCTCTAAATCTTTGATCTATTGTTAGATTTGATGAGAGGGTTTGAAGTGATTCTATTAGGGGTGTTGAAAGGTGTTGTTTGATAGTTTTACGATAGATTTTTTTGCATGATTTCATCTCTAAATTGCATTGTCTTTTACCCCCATTACACACCCCACAAGTGTTTGATAAAATATCCAGCTAGGGTTTCTTGTGGAATTGAAGGTCCAAAGCATGAGATATGATATGATTGATGTTATGATGACTAAATGAGATTATATACACGCTAAATTCTATATAAAGTGCTACATTAGACCATGCCCAATCTGGGGGGTTTAAGAACTTGGATAACCGAGATATTTGTACTCATTAACTGAGGGAAGAGTTAGTACTTCTCCACATAGTGATGGGGCAGTATCATCACCAATCGAGATGGGTGTTTGTACTCATCAACCGAGTGAAGGGTTAGTACTTCACCACTTAGGTTATGGGGCGGCACTATCACCAATCGAGTTGGGGGTTTGTACTCATCAATCGAGTGAAGGGTTACTACTTCACCACATAAGTGATGGGGCGGGATCATCACTAAACTACCAAGGGTTTGTACTTTGAAAGTCTAATTTGGTCTACTCTACACATATGATATCTTGTATGAGTGAGAATTTCTTAAGCATGTTTCACTTTAGCATTGTTTATACATGCCATATTGCTATATTATGTCTATTGCCTATTGTTATGCATTTTGATTAAGATACCTATTTCTTATTGCATTACATCCTACATGCTTAATACATTCAAACATACTAACGAATACTCTAGCTTACATGATATCAATATGTAGGAACCGGAGCCTAAGTTGGTCATCCTCTTCCTCCACATGGCTACTTCAGTGCTACTCAAGCTAGTTGGTGAGTCCTCTATTTCGGGGACCTTGATCTATGTTTCCCTTGCTTTGCACTGAGACAGTATACTTTATGTTCTATTTTTGACTATGAGGGTGAGCCCGGTTATCTTGTCTTGGCCCTCATTCTTATCTATATATTTAAAGGTGTTTGTTAGACAAGTCATGTATCTATGATATGTGCTTTGAATCTTTTTCTTTTGATGATGATTTTTTGAAAGCTACCCCTTAGCCCCTTTGCCCCGTATTCTTACTTTATGATGTTTTACATTGCTTATGCGACCAAGGACGTGTAATGATATGCTATGAGGCTTGTTTAGGGTTCCTTCGGTTCCCCATTTGCCATGTCATGTCAAGGCCTTAGGCTTGGGTTGTGACAAACTTTGCATCAGAGCACTAGTTTGATAGATCTTTGGCGTCCAACACACCATGTTGATTAGAGTCTTATTCATGGTTGTTAAGCGAGCCATGACTATGAATTGGAGGCTCTGAGACGTTTTAGGGAATGTCTCCCTTCTTTATTTTCTAAGTCGTGCTATAGAGTTGCGATAAGTTTTTCTCCCTAATGATTATTCTTTGCTATGCTAGATCATGTCAAACACTAGAAGAAGACGGGCCCAAACTCCTGAGGAGCATCCTATAAATGGTGAGCTCCGGGATGCTATTATGATGCTTGCCCAAGTGTTGGCTAACTAAGTCAATAAAGGGGCCCAAACCCCTCATGCTACTACCTTGGGAGCTAGGGTAAGAGACTTCATGAGGATGAATCCTCAGGTTTTCCATGGGTTAAAGGTGGATGAAGATACATAAGAGTTCATTGATGACGTATACAAAATCATGAATATCATGGGTATTGGGCCAAATGAAAAGGCGGAGTTGGTGGCATACTAACTCAAAGGGGTAGCCCAAATTTTGTATGAGCAAAGTAAACGGTAGAAGGGAAATGGTTATGTGGTGATTTGGGAAGAATTCAGATTGACCTTTCTTAATCGGGTTTTCCCTCTTGAGCTTAGGGAAGTAGAGTTGGTAGAGTTTATGAACTTGAAACAAGGTTCTATGAGTGTAAGGGAGTGTGCCCTAAAATTTAATCAACTTTCAAACTATACACCTCACTTGGTGGCCGATCCTAGATCTAGGATGAATAAATTTGTGATAGGGGTCTCCGACTTGGTGAGTGAAGAATGCCGGTCCACCTAGCTTATTGGTAACATGGACTTGTCTTGGTTGATGACTTATGCCAAGAAAATGGAAGAGGAGAAGTTGAGAAAGATGAGGGGTCATGAGGCCAAGAGTCCTCTTTTTGAGGGAAAGTTCCAAAAGGGTGCTAGATTTCATCATGGCCAAGGGACTTCTCATGCCACTAATAGGGGGTTTGCCAATGACTTCCCTAGGCCTCAAGGTGTTGGTGGTATGGCTCCTATTGATGTCTTTCCTAGATGTGGGAAGAGTTATAATGGCCTATGTTTGAAGGTTTCTAATGTATGCTTTGGTTGTGGGGAACCTGGTCACAAGAAGATAGATTGCCCAAGAAATCATGGCAAAGTCCAGGGTGCAAATCAATTCTATTGGATAGTGGTGGTCCTCAAGGTGGTGCCCTAAGGAACAACCATTTTTATGTTCTACATGGAAGGAGAAGGGTTGGTAAGGTCCCAGATATTGTTACCGGTATGTTGAAAATCCTTGATCTTGATATATATGCTTTAATTGATCCAGGTGCCACTCTTTCCTTTGTTATCCCTTTTGTTGCTAAAAAGTTTCATCTTGTCCCCGAATTGTTGCATGGGTTATTTGAAGTGCCTACCCCTATTGATGCCTCTATTGTTGCTAGGAAAGTTTATAGGAATCGTCTTACTTGCATAAGTTATTTACTTGTAATCTTGTTGAATTAGACATAGTAGACATTGATATCATTCTTGGGTTGGATTAGTTGCATGCCTACTATGCTTCTATTGATTGTAAAACCCGTGGGGTCAAGTTTCAGTTTCCTAATGAACCCGTCCTTGAATGGGAAAGTCAAGATATGATGTTCAATGGTAGATTCATTTCATGCATTAAAGCCCATAAGTTGCTTTCTAGGGGATGTTTGTATCATCTTGTAAGAGGGTTAGAGATGTGGAGTCCAACGTCCCTTCCATCGAGTCGATCCCCATTGTAAATGAGTTTCTTGATGTTTTCCCAAATGACCTCCCCAGTGTACCTCCTAAAACAGAGATAGATTTTGGCATAGATGTCCTTCCCAATACTCAACCTATCTCTATACCCCCTTACCGTATGGCCTCATGGAGTTGAAGGAGTTAAAAGAGCAATTGAAAGATTTGTTGGAAAAGAGATTTATTAGACTAGTCAATCACCTTGGGGTGCACCAGTGTTTTTTGTAAAGAAGAAGGATGGGCCACTTAGAATGTGCATTGACTACCGGCAACTTGGTCATTATAAAAAATAGGTATCCTCTTCCAAGAATTGATGACTTGATTGACTAATTGCAAGGGGCGAGCTTCTTCTTTAAGATTGATCTTTGGTCCGGCTATAATCAATTGAGGGTGAAAAAGTGTGATATCACCAAGACGGCCATCCGGTCTAGATATGGGCATTATGATTTTGTTGTGATGTCTTTTGGGTTGACTAATGCATTGGCCATCTTCATGGATCTAATGAGTAGGTTCTTCAAACCCTACCTTGATTCCTTTGCTGTGCTCTTCATTAATGACATTTTGATCTATTCACATAGTATAGAGGAATATATGGGTCATTTGAGGGTTGTCATTCAAAGATTGAGGGAGGAGAAATTGTATACCAAGTATGAAAAGTGTGAATTTTGGTTGAAGTAGGTTGCCTTCTTGGGTCATGTGGTGTCGTGGGATGGCATTATAGTGGATCTTAAGAAGACCGATGTGATTAGAAATTGTCCTAGACCATTGACCCTGTTGGATATTAAAAGTTTCTTGGACCTTGGGGTTACTATAAAAGTTTTGTGGATTGGTTCTCCTCCATTGCTTCCCCTCTGACAAAATTCACTCAAAGAGGGCTAAGTTTGTATGGACCGATGAATATGAGACATGCTCCCAAATATTGAAAGATAGACTTGTGTCCACTCCTATATTGTACTACTGGATGGGCTTGAGGGTTTTGTTGTGTATTGTGATGCATCTAGAGTTGGTTTGGGTTGTGTGCTAATGCAAAATGGTGGTCATAGCCTATGCTTCTAGACAACCTAAAGTGTATGAAAAGAATTACCCCACCCATGATCTACAGTTAGCTGCCATTATATTTGCATTAAAGATTTGGCATTATTATTTCTATGGGGTTCATGTGGATGTCTTCACCAATCGTAAGAGCCTCTAATATGTCTTCACTCAAAAAGATCTCAACTTGAGACAAAGAAGGTGTCTAGAACTTCTCAATGATTATGACATAAGTGTGCATTATCACCCGGGTAAGGCAAATATGGTGGCGGATGCTTTAAATTGGGTGTCCGTGGGTAGCCTACCTAATATGGATGGTGGTGATAGGGAGATGGCTAGGGAGGTGCATAGATTGGCTAGATTGTGGGTTAAGTTGGAAGATGTGGGTGATGGTGTTGTAGTTGTTGATGGTTATAAATCTTCTTTGGTTGATGAGGTGATTGCAAAACAAGATCTAGTCTCCTCCTTGCTTGAATTGAATTGAAGGCCTTGGTGAAAGAGGGAAAAATAGAGGTTTTCTCCCATGGTGAAGATGGGGGCCTTAGTTACCAAGGTGGATTATTTGTGCCTTGTGTTGATGGTTTAAGGGAGAAAATTCTTGATGAGGACCATAGTTCTTCTTAATCTATCTACTTCAGTTCCACTATAATGTATAGGGACTTGAGGGATGTGTATTGGTGGGTAGGCATGAAGAGGGACATTACCAAATTCGTTTCCGATTGCCATAGTTGTCAACAAGTCAAAGCCAAACACTAAAGTTTGGGTGGCCTAACCCAAGACATAGTGATTCCCACTTGGAAGTGAGAGCTGATTAATATAGATTTTGTGGTTGGGTTGCCCAAGACTAGAAAAGGTTTTTATTCCATTTGGGTTGTGGTTGATAGGATGACGAAATCGACTCACTTTCTACCGGTTGAGACTATATATGGGGCTGAAGAGTATGCAAGGTTGTACATCCATGAGTTAGTGAGGTTACATAGGGTTCCTTTAGCCATAATATCGGATCATGGTGCACAATTAACTTCGCACTTTTCGAGGTCTTTTCAAAGGGGTCTTGGAACCATGGTTCACCTTAGTACGACCTTTCACCCTCAAACGGATTGCCAAGCTGAAAGAACCATTCAAAAACTTGAGGATATGTCTAGGGATTGTGTCTTGGAGCTTAAAAGTAGTTGGGATGATCACCTTCCATTGATTGAGTTTACCTATAACAATAGCTACCACTCTAGCATCGGCATGGCTCCATTTGAGCCACTTTATGAGGGTTGTTGTAGATCACCGATGGGTTTGTTTGAGGTTTTAGAGATGGATTTATTGGGAACGGATCTCATTGTGGAGGCTTGTACGAAGGTTAGGATGATAAGGGAAAGGTTGAAAACAACCCAAAGTCGTCAAAAATCCTATGACCATGTAAGAAGGAAAGACCTAGAATTCCAAGTAGTTCATTAGGTCGATTTGAAAGTTTATCGAATGGAAGGTGTGGTCTGTTTTGGTATAAAGGGGAAGTCGAGTCCAAGGTATGTTTATCCTTATGAGGTGATAGAGAGGGTTGGCAAGGTAGCTTATGAGTTGAAGTTTCCTAGTGAAATGAATTTATTTCAACTGATATTCCATGTCTCTATGTTGAGAAAATGTGCTGGTGATCCTAATTCCATTATGCCTCTCGATGTCATGGTTGTTTTTGAGCATAACTTGACTTATGAGGAAGTCCCAGTTCAGATCTTGGATATTCAAGTAACGAGATTGAGGAACAAAGCGGTGACATCCGTTTAGGTCCTTTAGAGGAATCAACAAGTCGAAAGTGCTACATTGGGGGGGGGGGGCAAAGAAGACTTGCCAAGGCAGTATCCTTATCCTTTATACTACACTCAAGCCTAAGGTACTAGTCCTAAGCCACATATGTGATTTCAAGTCTCATATTTCAGCCCCTATGTCATTCATCTGAATTCATATTTTAGTTCGTAAACTTATGATGATTTTACACTTATGTTGAGAATTTGAAAATGGTTTTTTACATGTTATGTTGCATTCTTGTTGGGTCTGATTTGTTGATGATCACTTTTTTCTTGTACATTCATGGACGAATGTTCCCAAGGGGGAGATATTGTAACGACCCCAAAAACGTGCCTTGGAATGCCCACAATATTAATTTTCATATATCTCAAAATTCATTTGCTATTTCTAAAATCTGACTTCATATTCTTGTTTAGGGGCTCCAAATTAGGAGGATAAGGGCCTAATCCCGATTTAAGAGCAAAAATTTAGCAATTATGAAATCACAAAATGCAATTTCCAGAGAGGAATCCGCGTCGATGTTAAAATGGTGCTTGTTTTTTTAGTTAGTCCAAAATATTCTGTGTTGGGACCAAGTGTTCCCAAATGTGTTTTTATCTATACTTAGCCAAATTTCACCCTTATATCATCCTAAACATTTCCTAATACTTCCTAAAACACTTAGCCATATTTTCACTCCAAAATTAAAGTTTTACTACCCTCATCCGGAACTAAGGATTTCCTTCAACCTTCAAGCCTCCATATTCAGTCTTCACCAAGACCTTCTCCAAAGCTAAGGTATGTAGGTTTTAGCCATTGTGTTCTTCCACCCATGGTTACCTTATCTCTTTTTTGCTCAATTCGCATGATTTAAAATTGATTTTGCATGTGGGTCTTGTATATTTAAGAAATGTACTGCACAGTGATTTGATTTCATAAAAGTATGGTTGTTGTAGCATTTTTTGAGCTCTAAATCTTTGTTCTAATGTTGAATTTGATGAGGGGTTTTGATGTGAATGGCGTGGGGGTGTTGCAAGGTGTTGGTTGATAGTTTTACAATAGATTTTCTTGCATGATTTCATCTAAATTGCATGGTCTTTTACCCCCATTACATACACCCCAAGTGTTTGATAAAATGTTCGACTAGGGTTTCTTGTGGAGTTGATGGTCCAAAGCATGAGATATGCTATGATTGATGTTATAATGATAAATGAGCTTAAGTACATGATATATTCTATATAAAGTGTTGCATTAGACCATGCCCAATCCAAGGTGTTTAAGAACCACGATAACCGAGATGGGGGGTTTGTACTTATTAACTGAGAGAATGGTTAGTACTACTCCAGGTTGTGATGGGACGACATCATCACTAATCGAGATTGGGGTTTGTACTCATCAATTTAGTGAAGGGTTAGTACTTCACAACCTAGGTGATGGGGAAACATTATCTCCAACCGAGTTGGGGGTTTGTACTTTGGAAATCTAATTTGGTCTATTCTACACATATGATATTTTGTATGAGTGAGAGTTTCTTAAGCATGTTTCACTTTAGCATTGGTCATAGATGCTATATTGCTATATTATGTCTATTGCCTATTATTATGCATTTTGATTCTGATGCCTATTTCATGTTGCATTGCATCCTACATACTTAATACATTCAAATGTACTAATGCATACTCTTGCCTACATGATATCACCATATAGGAATCAGAGCCCAAGTTGATCATTCTACTCCTCCACGTGACTATTTCGGTGATAGTCAAGTTAGTTGGTGAGTCCTCCATTTCGGGGACCTTGGTCTATGTTTTCCCTTGCTTTGTATTGAGACACTCTACTTTATGTTCTATTTTGACTATGAGGGTGAGCCCGGTTACCTTGTCTTGGCCCCCGCTCTTATCTATGTATTTAGAGGTATTTGTTGGATAAGTCATATATCTATGATATGAGCTTTGACTCTTTGTCTCTTGATGATGATGTATTGAAAGATACCCCTTAGCCCATGATTCTTACTTTATGATGTTTTACATTACTTTTGCAACCAAGGATGTATAATGATATACTATGAGGCTTGTTTGGGGTTCATTCGGATTCCCCATTCATTGTGTCACGTCTAGGCCCTAGGCTTGGGTCGTGATAATGTAGATTAACTTTGGAAAGTAATGTTCTCTCACTTCATAGGAGGCTTTCATCGAGCAAATTTAATGTAAGAGCTCATATAAGTTCGAGATGTCAGTTTTAGTCACATCCCCTCTATATTGAAGTATTATGGCATTGGATGCATCATGGAGTTTATGGCATATCAATATATTACTCTTCCTTGCTTATATACTTCTTTTTATATATGTTCCCTTTTCATTTAACATTGAAAGAAGGTTTAATGAGTTCATATGGATTGCATGCCCACAGACTTAGTACATTCAAATGTACTAACGCATACTTCTTGCCTACATGATTTAACCGTGTAGGGGTTAGAGACTGTATTCAACCTCCTTTTGATAGTTATCTATGAACCGACCCCAAAAAGTGCCTGAAAATATGACTCAGAAGTGCCCGAAATTGTAATTTCCATATATCTCAAAATCCATGCGTGATATCGAAAATCCAACTTTATATTCTTGTTCAGGGGGAAAAATTGAGTGGGAAATGGTTCTAACCCCAATTTTAGAGTAAACGAATCACAATTACAATTTCCTAAATTTTGCTTGTCTATAATGAGTCCGCACCCCTGGTGGGACGCGGCCATGGCACGAACCAGTGTTATTTTTGCCTAGTTTTGTTAAGTCGGTCCAAAGATTTTGGTTCTTGGGCCTAAGCATTCCCATGCATGAAGATATCAATACTTATCTATTTTTTACCTTAATATCATTCAAGACATTCCCAAATACTCTCTTAAACACTTAGAAAATATTTCACCCCAAATTTTAAATGTACAAATCTCTTTCAGGTTTGAAGAATTTCACTCAAGATTCAAGTATCCATTAAAATCTTCATCGAGGAATTTCCCAAAACTAAGGTATGTGGCAACCAATGGGTCCTTTCAACCATGGTGCCCAAGCTTTCTTTTTCTCTAAATTGCATGGTTTAAAATTAATTTACTCATGGATCTTACTTATTATGAATTTCACTGTATACTATGTTGGGGTTTCATGAAATTGTGATTTGTTTTAGAATGTTTTGAGATATGAATCTAAGATCTATTTTGAGATTTGATGAAGGATTATATTGCTTGAGGGTGTTACCAAGTATCCATTGATGGTTTTACACTGAATTTTCTAGCATGATTGAACTCTTGAATTGCTTGGTTTTACACTAGCACTATAATGCTGACAATTGTTTGATAAATTTCTGGTTATGATTTTGTGAGGAATCGAAGGTCCAATCCGTGTCTTATGAGTTGAATGACTATATGATGATGAAAATACTGTATATGATATTATCTCTATAGTGTTGGGAATTCACCAAGACTTACTCGAGAGGTTGTAGGCCCGGGTAACCATGTTGTGGGTTTATACCTTGATCGCGTCGCTCGGGAGATGGTAGGCCTGTGCAACCAAGTTGAGGGGTTTGTACCTTGATAACCATGTTTAGGGGGTTGTACCTCATCAACCATATTGAGGTGTTTGTACCTCATTAACCATAATGAGGGGTTTGTACCTCATCCCCCTCTCCAAAGGGGTGTTAGGCCTTGGATATTCTATATTGGTGGTCTCTCCTTACACATGTATTATGTTCCATATAAGCACGATTTTACTTCAAGTATCATTCATACATGTCAGATTACTATATACTTATTCATGGCCTATGTTATGCAATTTGTTTATGGTGCTTATCACTTGTTGCATTGCATCCTATATACTTAGTATATTCAAACGTACTAAGGCCTACTCTATGCGTATATGATATCACCATGTAGGAACAGTCCCACTTGATCATCCCCCTTCATGTGGCTAGTACGATCTATCTCAAGCTAGTTAGTGAGTCCTCCATTTCGGGGATAATGACTACACTCTTATGCTATATATTAAGACTCTTTTTTTGATGTATGTTTATTATTGACTATGAGGGTGAGCCTAGTTGCATGTCTTGGGCACTGCTAAGTTCTATGTTTAGAGGTGTTGTTGGATACGTTATGTATTTATGCCATGAGCCTTGACTCTCTTGTTTGATGTTTATGTTAAGAAAGCTTTCCCTTAGTCCCTTTGCCCCCACTTCTAATTCAATTATGGTGTCTAATTGCTTTTGCGACAAATGATGCGCAATGATATGTTAAAAGGCTTGTTTGGGGTCCCTTCAGGTTCCCCATTCACCATTTTACGTCTAGGACCTAGGCTTGGGTCGTGACAAACTTAGTATCAGAGCACTAGGTTGTTAGGTCCTCGGCATCCAACACACCGCGTGGATTAGAGCCTTGTTCATGGTTGTGTTGTGCACCACAACTATGAGCAAGTGGCTATGACATGTTTTAGGAAATGTTTCCCTTCTTCGTACTCTATGTCATGGTATAGAAGTTAAGGTATGGTTACCCCTAATGACTGTTCCTTGCTATGCTAGATCATCCCTAACACTAGAGGATGAAGAGCTCGCACTCCCGAGGACCAATCATCTCATGGTGAGCTCCGAGATGCTCTCACTTTGCTTGCCCAAGCTATGGCCAACCAAATCAATCAAAGGCCCAAGCCGCTGATGCTACTTCCCCGAAGGTTAGGGTGAGAGACTTCTTGAGGATGAATTCCTCGAAATTCTATGGGTCAAAGATAGATAAGGACCCTCCAGAGTTCATTGATGTGGTCTACTAGGTTTTGGCTACTATGGGTGTTAGATTCAAAGAGAAGGTAGAGTTTTCAGCTTTCCAATTCAAGGGGGTGACACAAATATGGTATACTCAATGGAAGAAGGAGAAAGAAAATAGTATTGTGGTACTTTGGGAGGAGTTCAAAGTGGTCTTTCTTAATCGGTTCTTCCCTCTTGAGCTTAGGGAGGCCTAGAAGATGGATTTTATGAATTTGAAACAAGGATCATTGATCATAAGGAAAGTATGCCCTCAAGTTCAACCAACTTTTTAAATATTCTCCCCACTTGGTTATCGACCCAAGGTCTAGGATGAACAAGTTCGTGATGGGTGTATCCAATTTGGCGAGTGAGGAATATTGGTCCTCTATGTTGATTGGTGATATGGATTTGTCCCTTTTGAAGTCCTATGCTGAAAAAATGGACGAGAAGAAGTTGAGGAAGAGAAGAGGTCATGAGGCTAAGAGGGTCCATTTTGAGGGTAAGTTCCATAGTCAAAAGGGTGGTCAGTTCTATCAAGGCCAAGGTCTTCTCATGCATTTAATAAGAGGGTTTCCAATGACTTTCCAAGGGCCCAAGGTGTTAGGGGTTTGGTTCATAGTATTGCGTGTCCAAAATGTGGTAGGGGTCATAGTGGCACGTGCTTGAGGGATACTAATGCTTGTTATGGTTATGGGGAAGTTGGCAATAAGGTGATGGATTTCCCACGAAATTGCAACAAGGGTAGGGAGGTTCTTCCACAGGGTGCTAATGCGGTTCCTTTGGGGAGAGGTGGCCGATAAGATGGTGCCCCAAGGACCAATCGATTCTATGCACTCCAAGGGAGGCAAGGGGTTGACGAGGTTCCCAATGTTGTCACTGATACATTAAAAATCTTTGACTTTGAAGTGTATGCATTGATTGATCCAAGTGCCACTCTTTCTTTCATTACCCTTTTTGTTGCCAAAACATTCCATGTTGAGCCCGAATTGTTGTGTGAGACTTACGAGGTGTTTACTCTTATTGGTGCATCTATTATTGCTGGAAAGGTTTATAGAAATTTTACCGTTTGCAATTTCCATAAGATATCACCTTATGATCTTGTTGAGTTGGAAATGGTGGATTTTGATATTGTCACAACCTAAAATAGTGCCTAGACATGACACGGCGAATGGGGAACCTGAAAGAATCCCAAACAAGCATCTTAGTATATCATACACACATCCTTGGTCGCGGAAGCAAAATAGAACAAAATAAGAAACATAAACAAGGAAAATTAGGACTAAGGGACAGAGTCAAACACTTGAATAACATAAGTGAGTCAAAGCTCAAGCATAATACATAACGTTTTCAACAACACCTCTAACGTAGAACTTAGTGGCGTCTAAACAAGCAACCGAGCTCACCCTCATAGTAAAAGCATACCATAAATAAAGAGAGTCTTTAATATATAGCACAAGAACATAGACATTGTCCTCGGAATGGAGGACTCACCAACTAGCTTGAGTAGGAACCACTAGCCACGTGGAGGAGGAGGATGACCAAATGGAGCTCTAGTTCCTACATGGTAATATCATGTAGGCATAGAGTATGTGTTAGTACGTTTGAATGACCTAAGTATGTACGACGCAATGCAATAATAGATAGGCAACACAATCAAAATGCATAAACTTAGGCAATGGATAGCATAATAACAATATGGCATGTACGAATGATGCTTGAAGTAAAAACATACTTATATAGAACAAATTACATGTGTAAAAAGAGATCATCATTTGGCTAATGGGTTTACCACCTCCCATCCTAGGTGATTGAAGTACCAACCCCTCAATTTGGTTATCGAATGTAGCACCTTCCACCCTAGGTGATTGAGGTATCAACCCCTCAATTAGGTTAAAGAGGTATCAACCCTTTAATTAGGTTAATGAGGCATCAACCCCTCAATTAGGTTAATGAACATCACACCCTCTGTCAAAGTGATCATCTCACAATATTATAGAGAAAAATACCATAGATATACATTCCTTTCATCATCATAAGGTCATTAAACTCATATGCCATGCATTGGGCCTTCAACAACACAAGATACATAATCCGGATATTTTATCAAAAACTTGGAAGGTGTAGTGCTAGTGTAAAACCATATAGTTCAAGAGTGAAATCATGAAAGAAAATTCAATGTAAAACAATCCATCAATACTTGGTAACATCCTCAAGCAATATACATCAAAACCCTTCATCAAATCCCACAATGGGTCATAGATTCATAGCTCAAAATATACAAGAGTATAGATCATGAATAATGAAGTCAATGCATCTTAAAATCATGTAAATCAGTCCACCAAAAAAACTCCATCATGGGTATCTTGTAAATCATATCAAACTTCATAATAGTTCATAGATTTCATAGCTTGAATAATGTATAGTCTGAATAGACAAAGGTCACTTCACACTTTAAGCTAAAAATAGATATTTATGCATAATCAACAATATTTGGCAAAATCACAACATATTTCATGCTCATATTTCATAATAATAGATACTAATAAGAAATACAACCTGAAATCATACAATTTTAGTAAAAACGAAGATTGGGATTCATGGTTGAAAGGAAGCCATAAACGAATCCCACATACCTTAGACCTTTAATTTCTTGAAATTGAGTTGAGAAAGACTTGAAGCTTTGAATGGGGTCTTTAAATCCACAACTTGTTCTTGAGTTTCCTTGAATTCTCAATGGGGTTTGGAAGAGGCTCTCAGGAGAATTTGAGAGTGTATTCTAATTTAGAGGAGTGAATTTGATCTTTAGGAGTAGGGTTTAGGTCTTTGGGAAGTGTTAAGATAGCATAGAAATTACCAAAAGACCAATAGAAATATCTCAATTTACGAAATACCATTAATGAAACGGAATTTGGCAAAAATCCATATATACCCCTGCACAGATGAATTCTACGAAAACGGGCATAACTTCTTCATCCGAACTCTAAATAAGGTGAAACCAAGTGCGTTAGAAAGCTAATTCAAAGAGAATTAATTTGGTATGTTGAGGGACATCCAGTTCTTTGTATGATAAGAGACATGATCCTTTAAAGTTGACCCTCCTATCGGTACTTGTGCAAAACTTAGCTAACAAAAATTCCTTCGAACTTGGCTTGATGTAGGGTACCCACGATGGTATTTAAAGACCTAAATAAACTTGACTTAGATTTGAATGAGAGCTTGAAGCTTGAAAAATTTTCTTGAGATCCGAAATGAGTTTGGGACTCTTGACTTTGGATGAAATATTTTGCTATGTGGTGGAGAGGCTTTTGGGGAACGTCTTGAATGATATAGGGTTGAAAAATGACTATGTATAGGGGTTTTTATGCATAAGAATATATAGGCCCAAGACCCCAAGGCCTTAGGCCGAATTTGGAAAATACTGGCAGCCAAAATACACTGGTCCGCGATGGGTCCGCATCGCTGGACTATCGCGCACCCTTACTATTTCGTGCAAACTTGAAAAATCAAATTTTGCTATGATTACTCTAAAATTGGGGTTATACCAATTTTTTCCTCAATTTTTCCCCCTGAACAAGAATATGAAGTCGTATTTTTGATATCACGCACGAATTTTGAGATATATGGAATTATGATTTTGGGTACTTCCGAGGCACATTTTCAAACACTTTTTGGGGTCGTTTCAATATCTTCCCCTTGGGAACATTCATTCCCGAATGTCAAAGAAATGTACATGAGAAGGGTAATCATGAAGAAATCAGCCCCAACAAGAATGTAACAATACATTTGAATACCATTTTCAAAACGTCAACATAGGCGTTAAAATCATCATGAACTTGTCAACATAAACATAAATGCATTCAGTGATATAAGGGCTAAAAGATAAGACTTGGAATCATAAAAAGGACTTGACGTGTTATCATAAGCTTGAATAGAATGAAAGTGATACGAATATTGCTCCTCCATGCCGGCTCCAGCTTCTTGAGAGACACTTTCAACTTGACGATCCTTCGAAAGGGCTTTGATGAACACCATATCCTTATTAATCAACGTTTCCACCCTTCCATCCATTACCTACACCGGGACCTTCTCCTAAGCCATCCTATCCTCTATAACACCCACAACCTCAAAGATTTCTATATCACTACAGTCACCAACACATCCCCTCAATTTAGAAGCTTGAAGAACTAGACAAATCATATCCGTACCCGTGGGAAATCCCTATTCATATGCAACCTCACCAATCCTCCTTGAAGTTCTTTAAGGACCACAAACTATAAACTCAAATACCTTTCTTGCAAAAACAGACCATACCCTATATTGGGAGGGAGGGTCTCCCAAGTGAACTCAATCTTCAACACAAGCACACATTGTCTACCTTAGTATATAATGACACTATCTCCCCATTGGGAGAAAACCACTCCACTTTATTATCTCTCATCAAGGTCTTCAACTCTGTCATGGTGGGGTCAAAGTCTTGCTTTTCTTTAACCCATCAAACAAGAAGGATCTAGAACCATTAGCCACTATTAATCGTCGTAGCCAACCTCTTCCAACCTAACACCCGATCTAGCCAACCGATGGACCTCTCTAGTAACTTCAAAGATTCCCACTTTCAATAATTAGCAATCCACCCCATATGCATCAACATTAACAACATCACCCTTAAATGATCCCCAAGCTCTCCCTTTCCTCAGAGAATGAACCAACATACCAACACCAAGGACCACCACAAACACAATAAGGTAGAGATTAAAGACCCTATTCATGAGACTTATAGACATAGCTGGTGCATTAGCCAATTCCAAAGACACTACCCACCAAATTCACAATATTGGAAAGAACATCAAGAACCTAACTATCACTGGAATAACTCAATAGAAATGACTTAGGTTCAAAACCCTAACTCTTACTAGATGGTAAATGCAACTCTTAGAGATTAATTGGACCTTAAGTGAAGAGATGGAATTACCTCTTCACTACCACTTTACAATCCCCAGCTCAAGGATGGATACATTAAGGAGTTGGAATCTAACTCTAAGGGCCCTACAATCCAAGGGGACAGAATATGCATGCAACTAATCCACCCCAAGTATGATATCAAAATCCACCATATCAACTTCAACAAGTCACAAGGCAAGACCTAATGCAATAAGAACATGGAATAACACCTATGAACTTTTTAATTACAATAGATTCACCTAGGGGTATACACTTCATAAGGTTTACCTAACACCCAAGGCACACATGAATCTTACTAGTAACAAAAGTTAATGGAAGGAATAGGAACCCTTAAAACCATCAAAGCATGCACAATAAGATCAATAAAAACCTCTAACTTACCGGTAGCATCATTGAGAAACTCATCCCCTCCTTGTCTTCTTTGAAGAGCATAGAACTGATTGTTCCTTGGGGCATCACCTTGAGGACGAACATCTTCATCCTTACCTTGCTTATGAGGATAATATTTCTTCTTATGCCCCTTCTCTTTCTCATCTTTTCCTCCTCTAATTATTCAACATATGTCATCAAACGGGGCAAATCCATATCATTTATCAACATAGTAGTATGATATTCTTCACTTACCAAATTAAAAACACCCATCACGAACTTATTCACTCTAAATCATGGGTCGGCAACCAACTGTGGAGCATACTTTGGGAGTTGGTTGAACTTGAGGGCGTATTCTCTCACACTCATAGTTCCTTGCTTAAGGTTCATGAACTCTACCAGTTTAGCTTCCCTATGTTCAAGAGGGAGGAACAGGTCGAGGATATCTGCCTTAAACTCCTCCCATAATATAACATTATTATTCTCCTTCTCCTCATTCCATTGCATGTACCAAATTTTACCCACCCCCTTGATTTGGTAAGCCGCCAACTCCGCTTTTTCTTTTGACCTCACACCAATTATGGTCAGTATCTTGTAAGCCTCATCAATAAATTCTTGAGGGTCCTCATCTACCTTAGACCCATTGAACTCCGGTGGCTTCATCCTCATGAAGTCTCTCACCGAAGATGCCGAAGTAGGAGCATGAGGGGCTTGGGCCCCTTGATTGGTTTGATTAGCCACAACTTGTACAAGCAAAGTGAGAGCATCTCGGAGCTCACCATGATTCGGTTGTTCCTCGGGTGTGGGGGCTCTTCTTCCTCTGCTGTTAGGCCTGATCTAGCATAGCAAGGAAAAATCATTAGGGGGAACAATCTTACCTCATATCTATAGCATGACATTGACCATGAAGAAGGGAAAGATTTTCTAAAACACCTCATAGCCTCTTACTCATAGTTGTGGTGCACAACATAACAATGAATAAGACTCTAATCGATGTAGTGTTGTTGGACATCGAGCACCTAATAGCCTAGTTCTCTAATACCAAGTTTGTAACTATTCAAAATAGGGCCTAGACGTGACACAATGAATAGGGAACCTGAAGGAACCCAATTCAAGCCTCTTAGCATATCGTACACACATCGTTGGTAGCAGAAGAAAAATAGAACAAAATAAGAAACATAAACAAGGGAAATTGAGAATAAGGTAAAGAGTTAAACACTTGAATAAGATAAGTGAGTCAAAGCACAATCATAATACATAACATGTCCAACAACACCTCTAACATGGAATTTAGTGGGGACCAAGATGAGAAACTGGGCTCATCTTCATAGTCAAAGCATGCGATAAAGAAAGAGAGTCTTTAGGCATAACATAAGAACATAGACATTATCCTCAGAAGGAAGGACTCACAAACTAGCTTGAATAGGAATCACTAGCCACATGAAGGAGGAGGATGATATAATGGAGTTTCTATTCCTACATAGTAATATCATGTCAGTATAGAGTAAGCATTAGTATTTTTGAATGTACTAAGTATATAAGATACAATGCAACAAGAGATGGACAATGTAATTGAAATGCATAAGGTTAGGAAATGGATAACATAATAACAATATGGCATGTATGAATGATTGTTGAAGTAAAAACATGCTTATATAGAACATATTAAGTGTGTAGAAAGAGATCATCTTTTGGCTAATAGGTTTAGCACATCCCATCCTAGATAATTGAGGTACCAACCCCTCAACTTGGTTACCAAATGCACTACCTTCTATCCTAGGTGATTGAGGTATCAACCCCTCAATTAGGTTAATGAAGTATCAACCCCTTAATTATGTTAATGAGGTATCAACCCCTCAATTAGGTTAATAAGGTATAAACCCCTCAATTAGGTTATTGAACTTCACCCCCTCGGTCAAAGTTGTCATCTCACAACAATATAGAGGAAAGTACCATTGATATACATTCCTTTCATCCTCATAAGGTCATTCAACTCATATTTCATGCATCAGGGCTATAGTAACTCAAGATACATAATTCGGACATTTTATCAAACACTTGGTGGGTGTGTAGTTCTAGTCTAAAACTATGCAATTTAAGAGTGAAATCATGCAAGAAAATTCAATGTAAAACTACCTATCAATACTTGGTAACATCCTCAAGCAAAATACATCAAAACCCTTCATCAAATCCCACAATGGTTCATAGATTCATAACTCAAAATATGCAAGAGTATATATCATGAAATAATGAAGTCAATACATATTAAAATCATGTAAATCAGTCCACCAACATCAATGTAAAACCCAATCACGAGTAACTTGTAAATCATATCAAACTTCACAATAGTTCATAGATTTCATAGCTTGAATCATCTATAGTCTCAATAGACAAAGATCATTTCAGTTTCATAGTATAAGCTCAAAATGGATATTTATGTATAATCAATAATATTTGAAAAAATCCCAATATATTTCATGCTCATATTTCATAATAATAGATACCCATAAGAAATACAACTTGAAATCATGCAATTTTCGTAAAAAGGAAGGTTGGGCTTAATGGGTGAAAGGAACCCATGAATGAAACTCACATACCTTAGACCTTGAATTTTTTAAAATTGTGTTGATAAAGACTTGAAGCTCGGAATGGGGTCTTTAAATCCACAATTTTTCTTAAGTTTCCTTGAATTCTTATTCAGCTTTAGTAGAGGCTCTTGGGAGAATTTGAGAGTGTATTCCAATTGGGAGGAGTGAATTTCATCTTTAGGAGTAAAGTTTAGGTCTTTGGGAAGTTTTACGATTGCATTAAAATACCCAAAAGACCAATAGAGATAGCTAAATTTATGAAATGCCACTAATGAAATGGAATTTGGCGAAAACCCGTATATACCCCTTCACAGATTAGTTCTACGAAAATGGGCGTAAATTCTTCATCCGAACTCTAAATTAGGTGAAAACAAGAGCATTCAAAAGCTAATTCAAAGATATTTAATTTGATAGGGCGTGGTCCACACAGTTCTTTGTGTGCTAAGAGATATGTCCTTTTAAAATTGACTCCTCTATCGATACTTGTGAAAAACATAGCTAACAAAAATTCCTTTGAACTTGGGTTGATGTAGGGGACCCATAATAGTATTTAACGATGTGAATAAGTTTTACTTAGATTTTAATGAAAGGTTGAAGCTTGAATGAATTTCTTGAGATTCGAAATGTGTTTGGAACGCTTCACTTTTGATGAAATATTTGGCTAAGTGTTAAAGAGGCTTTGGGGGAATGTCTTGAATGATATGGGGCTGACAAATGACTAAGTATAGGTGTTTTTACGCATAGAAAGACTTAGGCCCAAGACCCTAAGGCCTTATCCTGAATTTGAAAAAAAATTGGCAGCCAAAATACACTGGTCTGTGATGGGTCCGCGTCGCGGAACCATCGCACACCCTTACTGTTTTGTGCTAACTTGAAAAATTCAAATTTTTCTACAATTTTTCTAAAATTGAGATTATACCCATAACCCACTCAACTTTGCCTCTTAAACAAGAATATGAAGTCGAATTTGTTATATTACACACATATTTTGAGATATATGGTAATTACGATTTTGGGTACTTTTGAGGCACATTTTCAGAAACTTTTTGGGGTCATTTCAGATTTCATTCTTGGATGGATTGGTTGCATGCATACTATGTCACTACAGATTGTGGAACCCGTAGGGTCAAATTTAATTCCCAAATGAACCCGTCATTGAGTTGGAGCGTTATGATGTGGTGGTCAAGGGTACGTTCATCTCTTGCATTTAATCCTATAAGATGATCTCTAAGGGGTGTCTGTATCATCTTGTGAGACTAAGGGATGTGGAATCCAAGGTCCTTCCTATAAAGCTAGTTCCGATTGTAAATGAGTTCCTTGATGTCTTTCGAAATGACCTTCCCGGCATTCCTCCCAAAATGGAAATAGATTTTGGTATAAACCACCTTCCTGATACTCAACTCATTTCTATTCTCCCTCACTATATGGTCCCGATGGAGTTGAAGGAAGAACTGAGGGATTTGTTGGAGAAAGCTTTCATTAGGCTGAGCCAATCACCTTGGGGTGAACTGGTGTTGTTTGCGAAGAACAAGGACGGGTCCATTAGAATGTGTATTGACTATCGACAACTTAATAGAATCACTATAAAGAATAAGTATCCTCTTCCAAGAATTGATGATTTGTTTGACCAATTTCAAGGGTCTAGTCACTTCTCTAAGATTGATCTTTGGTCCGGGTATCATCAAGTGAAGGTGAGGGAGTGTGATATTCCTAAGACGGCCTTCCAGAATAGGTATGGGAATTATGAGTTTGTTGTGATGTCTTTCGGGCTGTCCAATGCACCGGCCAAATGGATCTTATGAATAGGGTCTTCAAACCCTATCTTGATTTATTTGTTATGATCTTTATCGATGATATTTTCATCTGTTCACATTGTGAGGAGGAGTGTATAAGTCATTTGAAGATAGTGCTTCAAAGGTTGAGGGAAGAGAAGGTGTATGCTAAGTATGAGAAGTGTGAATTTTGGTCGAAGGAGGTTGCTTTTCTAGGTCATGTGGTGTCAGGGAATGATATCAAGGTGGATCCTAAAAAGAGATATGTGATTAGAAATTATCCTAGACCATTGAACTATCATATGTTGGGAGCTTCTTGGGCTTATTGGGTTATTACTGGAGATTTATGAATGGGTTTTCTTCTATTGTCTCTCCTATAACTAAGTTGACTCAAAAGAAAGTCAAATTTGTGTGGTCTGATGAGTGTGAAAAGAGTTTTTAAACATTGAAGGATAAGCTTGTGTCCGCTCCTATTGTCACTACTAGAAGGGCTAGAGGGGTTTGTTGTGTTTTGTGATGCTTCTAGAATTTTTTTAGGTTGTGTTCTAACACAAAATGATAAGGTGATAGGCTATGCTTCCAGACAACTCAAAGTGCATGAAAAGAATTATCCTACTCATGATCTTGAACTAGCCGTTGTGGTATTTGCATTAAAGATTTGGCATTATTATTTATATGTGGTGCATATTGATGTGTTCACTGATCATAAAAGTCTCCAATATGTCTTCACACAAAAATATCTTAATTTGAGGCAAAGATTGTTAGAAATTCTTAAGGATTATGACACGATTGTGCATTATCATCCTAGTAAGACTAATATGGTGGCTGATGTGTTGAGTAAGGTGTCTATGGGTAGCCTAGCTCATGTTGATGGTGGTGGTAAAGAGGTTGCTAGGGAGGTCCATCATTTTGCTATATTGAGGGTTAGATTGGAAGAGGTTGATAATGGTGGTATTGTGGTTGTTGATGGCTCGAAATCGTCCTTGGTTGTTGAAGTAAAAGCAAAACAAGACCTTGACCCTGCTTTGTTAGAATTGAAGGCAGTGGTAAAAGATGGTAAGGTGGAGGTTTTCTCCCAAGGGGGAGATGGTGCCCTTAGATATCAAGGTAGGTTATATGTGCCTTGTGTTGATGGCTTAAGAGAAAAGATTCTCGATAAGGCTTATGGTTCTTCCTATTCTATTTACCTCGGTTCTACTAAGATGTATAAAGATATGAGAGAGGTGTATTGGTGGGGAGTTATGAAGAGGGACATTGCCAAATTTGTGTCCGGTTGTCATAGTTTCCAACAAGTTAAAGCCGAACATCAAAGGCCGGGTAGCCTAGCCCAAGACACAGAGATTCCTACTTGAAAGTAGGAAGAAATTAATATGGAGGTCACATCTAAGTCCCTATTCAATTGTTCTATTTGGAATAGAAAGAAAAAGATCTGCCTTTTACGAGAAGAATCGCTCAAAAGTTTTGTCATTGGGGTTCAAAGACTAGAAAGGGTTTTGATTCCATTTGAGTTGTGGTTGATAGAATGACAAAATTGGCTCATTTTTTATCGGTTAAGGGTACTTATGGAGCCGAAAACTCTGCTAAATTGTACATTTATGAGTTGGTTACATTGCACGGAGTGTCCTTGTCTATCATATTGGATTGTGGTGCTCAATTTACTTCATATTTTTTTGAATTTCTTTCATAGGGGTCTTGGTACAAAAGTTAAACTTAGTGTGGCCTTCCACCCTCAAATAGATGGACAAGCTGAAAGAATATTCAAACTCTTGAGGATATGCTTAGTGATTGTGTATTGCAGTTGAGTGTTAGTTGGGATGATCATCTTCCATTGATTGAGTTTGCATATAACAATAGCTATCATTCAAGCATTGATATGGCTTCTTTTGAGGCCCTTTATGGTAGGCTTTGTAGATCACCAGTTGGGTGGTTGGAGATATGAGAGGTGGCTTTGATTGGTCCAGCTCTGGTTATGGAGGCTCTTGAGAAGGTTAGGATGATTAGAGGATAGTGGAAAACAGCCCAAAGTTATCAAAAATCATATGCCGATGTGAGGAGGGGAGACCTTGAATTTAAAGTTGGTGGTTGGGTCTATTTGAAGGTTTCACCCATGAAGGGTGTGGTTCGTTTTGGCAAGAACGTCAAGTTGAGTCGATGATATGTGGGTCCTTATAAGGTGATAAGGAGTATTGGTAAGATGGATTATGAATTGGAGTTGCCTAGTGAAATGGATTTGGTTCATCCACTGTTTCCTGTGTCTATGTTGAGGAAGTGTGTGGGTGATCGAATGATATTATTCCATTGGATGTTATGGGCTTAGTTGAAGATAACTTGATGTATGAAGAAGTTCCAGCAGAGATCTTTGATAAGGAAGTGAAGAGGCAAAGGAAGAAGGACATTGCTTCTGTTAAGGTCCTTTGGAGGAATCAAGAAGTCGAAAGTGCTACATGAGAGGCTGAAGCGGACATGCAAAAGTGATATCCTTATGTTTTTCATTCTATTCAAGACTGGAAATAATATCAACCTTTTTTTGTATAACAAGATTATTAGTTACTCATATGATTTCATGTCTCATGTTTCAGCCCCTATGTTTGTTGCATGCATTCATGTTTATGTTGACAAAATTCATGATGATTTTACACTTATGTTGGGATTTTTGAGATGATGTTTAATTACATTGTTGCATCCTTATTTGGGTTGAAACTATCTTATTTATGTCTATCATATACGTTTCTTTGAAATTCAGGGATGAATGTTTTTAAGGGGGAGATTGAAATGGCCCTAAAAAGTGGAAGAAAATATGCCTCAGACATGCTCAAAATTGTAATTTCTATATATCTCAAAATCCATGTGTGATATCGAAAATTCTACTTCATATTCTTATTCTGGGGGAAAAATTGAGTAGAGAATGCGTCTAACCCTGATTTTAGAGCAAACGAATCACAATTTCAATTTCCCAAAATTTGCTTATCCAGAATGAGTCTGCGTCCCTGGAGCGATGCGGCCAGGGCACGGACCATGTTATATTTGCCCCATTTTGTTGAGTTGTTCTAAGACTTTTGGGTCTTGGGTCTAAGCCTTTCCATGTGTGACAATACCTATATTTTGTCATATTTTACCTTCATATCATTCAAAACATTCCCAAATACTCTCTCAAACACTTAGACAATATTTCACCTCAAAATTCAAGTGTCCAAATCTCTTCCGGATCTTAAGGATTTCACTCAAGCTTCAAGTCTCCATTAAAATCTTCAACAAGGAATTCTCCAAAGCTAAAGTATGTGGGTTTCAACCAATGATTCCTTTAACCCATGGTGCCCAAGCTTCCTTTTTAAGTAAATTGCATGATTTAAAGTTGATTTACTCATGGTCGTACTTACTATGAATTTCACTGCACATTATGTTGGGGTTTCATGAAATTGTGATTGTTTTAGCATGTTTTGAGCTATGAATCTAAGATATATTGTGAGATTTCATGAAGGGTTTTTATGTATATTGCTTGAGGGTGTTACCAAGTATCTATTGACGGTTTTACACTGAATTTCCTAGCATGATTCAACTCTTGAATTGCATGGTTTTACACTAACACTACATACCCGCTAAGTGTTTGATAAAATGTCCGGTTATAATTTCTTGAGGAATTGAAGGCCCAATGCATGTCTTATGAGTTGAATGACTATATGCTAATGAAAGGAATGTATGTACATGATATTATCTTTATAGTGTTGGGAATTGATGAAGCCTCACTCGGGAGGTTATAAGCCCAGGTAACTATGTTGAGGGGTTTGTAGCTCGATCGCCTCGCTCGTGAGATGGAAGTCCCGTGCTACTATACTGAGGGGTTTGTACCTTGATAACCATGTTGAGGGGTTCGTACCTCATCAACCATATTGAGGGGTTTATACCTCATTAACCAAATTGAGGGGTTTGTACCTCATTCGCCTCTCTAAGGGGGCGGTAGGCCTTGAAGATTCTAGATTGGCGGTCTCTCCTTACATATGTATTATGTTCTATATAAGCATGATTTTACATCAAGCATCATTCATACATGTCATATTGCTATATGCTTATTCATTGCCTATGTTATGAATTTTGTTTATGGTGTTTATCACTTGTTGCATTACATCCTACTTACTTAGTACATTCAAACGTACTAATGTATACTCTATGCCTATGTACTGTCACCATGTAGGAATGGAAGTCCTACTAGATCATCCTCCTCCATGTGGCTAGTACGATCTATCTCAAGCTAGTTGGTGAGTTCTCCATTCCGGGGACAATGACTACACTCTTATTGTATGTATTAAGACTCTCTCTTCTTGATGTATGTTTCTGATTGACTATGAGGGTGAGCCCGGTTGTATGTCTTGGCCCCTACTAAGTAGTATGTTTAGAGGTGTTGTTGGACATGTTATGTATTTATGCCATGAGCCTTGACTCACTTGTTTGAAGTTTATGCTATGAAAGCTTTCCTTTAGTTCCTTTGCCCCCATTTCTATTTCAGTTATGTTGTCTAATTGCTTCTGCGACCAATGAAGTGTAATGATATGTTAAGAGGCTTTTTTGGGTTCTTTTCGGGTTCCCCATTTGCCGTATCACATCTAGACCCTAGGCTTGGGTCATTACAATCTCTAATTATGAAAGTTGTTGTGGTATGTCCCATCATCTAAGGACAAGCTACCATTTATCTGCCTTTTATGTTGCTTTCACTTATGTCTTATTTACTTTGATGATGAGCCTAGGACATGCCTTGGCATTCATCCTATTTTATGACTTAGAGGTATTGTTGGACAACATGTAGACTCTTATACAGATTTGTTCTATGTCATGCTATTTGCATATGGAGATGATGATATGAGAAATTGTGGAAAGTCTTAAGTCCCATTCTATCCCATAGCGTGAGTCATACTTACCCCCATCTTAGTTCTTATGTGCTATATGATATGTGGAACATGCTAATCTCTATCCCTACGACATCCTCGTAGTGTGAGTCCTACTTTCCTGTCCCTTAGAACTCTATGTTTATTGCTCTATTAAATGCTTCCGAACCAATGATGGATGCTATGAGGCTCGTTTGGGACTCTCAAGTTCCTATTTTCCATGTCACTCCTAGACGCTAGTGTGATGGCTCACCACTTGTTCTTGAAAATAAGGAAAGAATCTAAAGTTTTTTGGTGGTTTATGGAAGAATCTAGAATTGTAAACAGAAGTCTTGTAGTCTTTAGCCTTCTCTAAACTTGTGTAGATTTGTATAGAGAATTCTAGAGAAGGGACTAAAGTATAAATAACTTAGGGACTTGTAAGTAAATATTAGTTACACTCTGACCCCAAGTAGGAAGTATAAACAAAGGGGGTCATTTGCATTGTTAGGAATCCAAAAATCAAATGTTGTAAAACATTCTCTCTTAAGCAGTGCAAGCTTTTCTTCTTATAAAGATCTCTTGTCTTCTCATATCTAGTGTTTCCTTAGAAATCAGGAGTATTAGGCTTACTTGTATTTTCAAGATCGTGAATGAAGCTTGAGTAAATTGACAACTGCAGCATGGAAGTCTTAGCTTGAGTTCTAAGTTCGTGACAGATTTGTATCAGGGATGATCTCACTAAGGGAATCATGGCAAGTGGAGGAGACCTTGATGTCATTAACGTTCCAACGTTAAGATGGATGTTGGCAGGAAGTCACGAAAGGGAAATAAAAACTCTAAGAAGGACGAGTTGTTGATCGAACCAACACCAAGCGATGTTATTTCCACCCACTCACTCTCAGCCACATAAGTGAGTGATGATGAGCATGGACAGGAGCATGCAAACGTCACACCTAACATGGAGTGGATCAGAAGAGTGGATATTGCTCATCAAGCAGTGGAATTCATTGTCAAACACTTGAACGTGTTCGACAACAAGTTCAAGACCCTAGAGGAGTTCACCTTAGATGAAAATAATAGCATCTGCAAAGACCTGGACGGGCATAGGGCAGCTGAGGCCGAGGCGAAAAAAGCATTCACTTACTTAGAGTGCTAGGTTGCTTCCTTGGAGGGCAGGTTCATGGACTTGTTGGAGCCTAAGATCCCAAGAGTGAAGGTACTCAAGAAAGTCATAAAAGAGGGGAGATATGCTACATTGAGCGGAGAAAAGGAGGACACGATTGAGGCTCCTAAGTGACCTGTCTTTAAAGGCATTCATGACGCACAAGAGGTGGATAACTTTCTATAGTACTTGGAGAATTACTTCAAGTGTAATAAGATGAGCAATGATGAGATAAAAATGAACACAATCGTGTTGTATCTAGCGGAGATGGCCATGCTATGGTGGAAATGTAAGGAGTCAGAGATAGGGAAGGGACTATGCACCATCGATACATGGGAGCAGTTAAAGAGTGACTTCATAGAAGTCCTTCTTCCCAAAAAATGTCATCTATAAGGAGAAGCAAAAGTTCAAGGAGATGAGGCTGATAGGTAGCATAAGTGCCAACATGAAAGAGTTTACTACCCTCATGCTTCAGATCCCCAACCTCACGGATGTGATATGATGTTCCACTTCATAGATAACCTGCAGGACTAGTCTAGGACGGAGCTGAAATGCCGATAAGTTAGGACCATTGATGAGGCTATCGTATAGGCAGATACTTTGACGTACTCTCGACATGACATATGAGATAGAGGTCAAGAAGAAGATTCAGAAGATAAACATAACCAAGGTGGGGGAGATAGTAGCAAAGGCAAGGGTTGGCTACCACATCCCAAGCATCATGACACTTGTAGGCCTGGTAACAAGAGGCCCAGGCGACAAAGCAGCCGAGAGGGCAAGGCAAAACCCAAGAAAGAGCTTAAGTGATACAAATATAGGGAACCGCATAGCTACAAGAAGTGCCCTAAACTGAGGAGTCATGGTGCCTATTGTGAAAATAGAAGGAGCAGAAGGTGTAGGAAGAGGCACCCGAATCGGGGGAAGAATCAGGCACAACTTGGGTAGGTGTGATTTCGCTATACGAACCCATCATAAGGCATCCAAAAAATCAAATGGAGTATAGTGCATAGTATATGGACATCATGATCAATAGGTGGCCCGTTCGTGCCACAGTCGATACAGGTGTACTGCAGCAATCAAGTGGAGGTTAAAGTATAACTCAAGTAATGCACAACTCAGGCCAGTGAATGCAACAATGACTCCTGTGTGTGGAGTTGCTCAAGGAGTCGACATAACATTGGGCAAGTGGCATGGAAGACCAATTTCCATGTCGCCCAATAAATCTCTTTAGCATCATTCTTGGGCGTGAATATTTCAAAAAGTGCCATGCGGTGATTCGCCCATACCTCCAACAACTCCTTATTATAGAGCAAGGAATTTGCTGCATGGTGCTCTTAGTTGAGATACCTAAGTCAGAGGGACAAGATAAACTGTCGGCCTTGGGCTTGTAGAGGGGTTTAAGGATGAAAAGTCATTATTGTGTTCCATGCTTGCTAAGAGGACAAGTTGTTGGAGGAGGTTTCGTCGAAGGAAGCAAAGAGGGAATAAGGATAGACAACTGCACCAGTGCTTCTTAGGCATGGAAATGGGGTGAATTCAAGAAAAGACGATAAAGGGATAACATGGAAACATGCGGCAGTCTGAAGGTAGAGACTGGTAGTTCCTACTGTAGCATTGCGCCGAGGACATTGCAACATCAAGTTGGGGAGAGTGTGATGTCTTGCCACTTGTTCTTGAAAATAAGGAAAGAATCTAGAGTCATTTGGTAGTTTATGGAAGACTGTATAATTGTGTAGATAAGTCGCGTAGTCTTTAGCCTTCTCTAGGCTTGTGTGGATTTGTGTTGAGAATTCTGGAGAAGGTACTAAAGTGTAAATAACTTAGGAGCTTATAAGTTAATACTAATTACACTTTGACCCCAATTAGGAAGTATAAATAGAGGTGGTCATTTGAATTGTTAGGCATCTAGAAATCAAGTGTTGCAAAACATTCTCTCTTAAGCAATACAAGCCTTCTTTCTGATAAAGCTCTTTTGTTTTCTCATGTCTAGCATTCGCTTAGCGATCAAGAGTAATAGGCTAACTTGTATTTATAACATCATGAAAGAATCATGAGCAAATCAACAAGTGCCACAAGAAAGTCTTAGCTTGAGTTCTGTGTTTGTGACACTATGTCCAGATCATGACAGTATGGCTCCTTGACGGGACCCTGGCATCTTTTTGAAGCTCATTTCATTAATGACTTTCTCCTTATTTTGTTAATTTTTAAGAGTAATTTATGACTCTAACCTATCCTAAACCCCTGAAAAGACCTATACTTCTCTATTCTTATTCAAACTCATTTCATACACTTGAAATTTTTAAACTCTCTCATCTAAAGAAGTCCTCCCAAGTGAGCCATTGGGGATTTAGCTTGGCGCTCAAGAAGGGTCTTCTTCTTCAATCCATTTTTATTGATTCTTAATTATCTAAGGTATGTGAGATTGATTCATGGTTTGTTTCAATCATGAAGATCCTAAACTCTTTTTACTCTTTGATTCGTGAATTTAAGCTTACTTTTAATATGGGTCTTTTAAATTAATATTGATTTGATTCAATTGAGATATGTGTTGTATCTAATTAATGTTTTAAAAGTGATTTAAGTCCTAATATATTGAATTGCATTGATATTATGAAAATATTAATATGGATGTCCCCTTAAATGTTGAATTTAGGCATGAATCATCTCAAGTATGATTTAAATGTGAATTTCTTCATGCATTTACTTAGATTTCATGCTATGTTGTCGAATTAAGTATGAATATCTATTGCCCATGCTATTCTCTCATCATTCATGGCTTATGCACACATAAATATTGATTTTTATGAATATTATTATGTGGGTTAACACCCAATTATATTTATGATTACAATTTCAAGACTAGTGTGGTTATGTCATGACATGTAATCACATTATGTCTATGATATGACTCTTTGAGAAATTATGTGTATTTACACCAATAAGTACAAGAACAAGGAGCTATTCCTATCCATGAAAGTATGTCATGAAGTGTGGTTTGATTTTTTAGCCAAGTATACATGATTGTGAAATATGTTTGGCTTTTAAGCCTAAGTATGCATGAAAATAATTTGATGGACTTATGCCTCTTTTCAAGAATGTATAAGAATATGTATGCCCGTGGGTTGTTGAGTAAGCACCACATTGGATTGAAGATTGGGGCTTAACCCAAGGGGACCTTATGTAAAGTCTCCTTTCTCGTAACTATTTTCCAACCATAGGTTCATGTTAATGCCCCTTCTACGGGAAAATTATGACAAGGATCTCCCTTTGGCACGTGGATCACCCTTTTATCTAGTGTGGGGCATATAACGGAGTTCCAAGTTATAGCTCACTTAGTCTTATATCGGTTGCGATTACAACCCTGCTGTGTACAAGTATTTTGGCATTCATGCATCATGAATTCATGGCATATTGATAGATTATTTTTCTCATATGCTTCTTTCTGTATATGTGCCCTTGTCATCTAACATTGGTTGCAGGTTAATGAGTTCATAAACATCTGCACACCCGCAAACTTAGTATATTCAAATGTACTAAGACATACTCTTTGCGTACATGATCTAACTTTGTAGTGATCGGAGACTATCTTTATCCACCTCTTGATGGTTAACTTGGATTGAGAAAGTTTTTGTGGTGAATCCTATCAGCCAAAGACAAGCCACCTTACATCCATCTAATATATTTCTTTTTTACTTAAGTTTTATTTACTTTGAGGGTGATCCCGGGATATGTCTTGGCCCCCGCCCTATTGTATGACTTAGAGGTATTGTTGGACAATATGTAGACTCTTATATGGATTTATGCTATGTCATGCTATTTTCGTTATGGAGATCATGATTATGGATATCTACTGAATATTCATGAGATGTTGATATATTCTTGATGAGCTATGTAAACGTGGAAAGTCCTAAGTCCTATTCTATTCCCATAGAGTGAATCACACTTACCCATCCCTTTGTTTCTATGTGCTATGTGCAATGTGAATCCATGCAAATCCCAATCCCTATGACATAACCATAGTGTGAATCATACTTTTGTCCCTTAGAACAATGTGCTATTACTTTATTAAGTACTTCTGAACTGATGATGTGTATGTGGATGTTGTGAGGCTTGTTTGGGGACTGTCGGGTTCCCATTTGCCATGTCACTCCTAGACCCTAGTTTCGGGTCATGAAAATTTTTGTTGTGTATCAGAAATAGCCTCCTCCTAAATACCATCATTAACAAACAGCTATATTTTCCTATTTATATTATTATTATCATAATCATGCCTAACCTTCTTGCATACTGTCAAACCTGCCTAGTCCTTTGAAAAGGTTTTATAATTGTAATCAATTCAAATTTGGGACGTCTGTGCAGTATCTGAACTCTATAGAAAGAATGATTTGTTCTAGCTGACCTACATTCCAAAGAAAAGCTTTAAATTTCATTTAAATAAATTGCTACTAGACTTCACTAGATTAGCCTTAACAGGCTTCTCCCCAAGAGAATTAATCTTTTTTCTTTGATTTTAATTGTGGAGATTCACCTGCATCTTTTTAACTTCCTCTAAGTTTATTTGACTATCAATTTCATCCATATCTTCACATAATTCATTTTGCTATTGTGCTGATATGATCTATGTGCAATCTACATTGGCTTCAATTTTATGAGGTACCAATCTATCCATGTCTCTAATAAGAGAGATTTATTTGATAGGCCCTTCAAAACTTACTAATGTGTTTTGTCCTTCACTTTCGATATTAATATCTGTCATTTGTTGTCTGTTAGATGCATCGGATTGCATCTGTTTATCCCCAACTGTCTCCTCACTTTGCAGTAACATTCTATATGCCATAGATATCAGTATTATATGCTACAAATACTACCTAAACTTCCTAAGCATGTCGGTTCAACAAAAAGTAAAGAACAATGGGGAAAACGAATATAGGCAAGAAAACCCTAGGATAAAAAATTGTGGTAGTTGTGGACCCAAGCTACTCAAACTTCACTAAAGCCCATAACTACCTACACCCTATCAAAAAAGTGGTATATTGTCCCCAGTGTGCACAATCCAAGAAAAATAAAATACAGGGATCAAAAATCATACCTGAGAACCTAAGTGCCAGTCCATATCAATTTATAAAATAGGAAATTATAGCACCATGAATAACAATGAAAACAAAGCAAAGTACATGTCCCTCTCGCTAAATTCAGAAGCGTTCCTAGGCTCCTTATATTAATAAGAAAGACAATGTGTTGCTTGTGAGTTGTGATACACTCAACTCAAACAGAGCCCTTTAGTGAAAGTAACTGAGCACTGAATTTTCTC
The DNA here is from genome assembly GCA_011800125.2 of Solanum clarkiae. Lineage (NCBI taxonomy): Eukaryota > Viridiplantae > Streptophyta > Magnoliopsida > Solanales > Solanaceae > Solanum > Solanum clarkiae. The sequence continues at coordinate 3,960,837 of JAABOM020000103.1, forward strand.
ATAGTAACCAAAGATCAAGGTCATGATGGTACATATCCCAGAACCCATCCTGAAGTGTATGCCAAAAATGAAATCACATACCAGAGTACTCCCAGAGAACAAATAGAATGAAAAGAAGCACAAAGATGAATATCCCGGAAATATGGTGTCATAAGTACAAAAAATATCTAATAGAATTTTGATAAGGAAAATATAGCTCAAGTCGAATTAACAGATGGAACTAATAGTAATCCGTAACACAGGATCTCATCACCAATTCGAATAAACTGTCTGCTAGATGGTCAACCACCCTGAGGAGCATCCTGACTAGAATTTACATCCAAAACAGGACACAATATATAATTGATGTTAATCTAGTGCTTATCGATATAGTTTCTGATGGATTATAAGCACGATTATCTATTATGCCGAGATATGATTTTCTTTAATTTTGGAGAAACCTCCATAAGTATATCAAATGGTAGAGAAACCTATCCACATGTGGTTCTCTATAATGCAGGAATACAGTTATGGAAAACTAACATAAGAGCAGAATAATACACTCAACTAAAGAAATAACCTGACTTCCAGAAACATTGCATACACAACACCCAAGGGTGCCTCCTAGTGGTTAATGAATTTACTTGAAGTGGGTTGAGAACCATGAGGTTTCAAGGTTCAAATCCCAACAAAACAAAAAAAAACACATAGACATAAAAAGACACTAGGTGGTTTCTTCCATCTGCTCAGGCATTTGGTGGACAAAATTAATTGTTGCTGGTGGTGGCAGGTGATACGTATCCAGTGGAATTAGTCAAGGTGCAGGGAAGCTAGCCCACACACTATAGTCATAAAAAAGAAAATAATATACATAAGTAAAATAGGCTATGAAAAATGAGATCGACCTAATGGAAAGATATACTTAACGATCTACCCACACTCCTTCTGGGTTCAACTTATTTGAAATTCATACACTTGCAAGAAATAATACATCATTTTCAGGCATAATAAATGTGATGTTGTGACACATGGTTAACATCAAATCTTTTCGTGATGATTTCAATAGATTTCAAGTTCATGGACTTTTGTTGTCATATGAACTAGACTCAAGAAATATATAGACGGCCAGAAAGTAGTCTATTTAAAGAACTTTTTCAACAGGTACTGAAAGCAGCAGTAGAGTTTTCATTTGATTGGCCATAACTTCATTTTCTAGTTGCCAAACAGAACCTACCAGTACCTTAGAATAGATACGGCTCTATAAAAACAAACCTTACAGCCCACACTCATGATCGAAGTAGCTAAAATTAGCTACCTATATTCTTTATCCTTGCAACGCAGTCCTTCTCATATAGGTGTTACTTTCAAATAGAATGAAATGACCAAAAATATAAGGTAATGAGAAGTAATTTGTCAAGGGGAAAATATACACCTAACGTTTAGCGGCAAGGAGATGACTAAAACTAGTCCAGAAGCGATGTAGTTTAAAGAGATCCTTCGCATATATGTCTTATTCTGTATTTGAAATAACAAATTGAATTTGGAAGCATTTGAGAAGAAAGTACTCTTACAAGTTACTTATTACTCGCTCGTTTTGAAATGAGCTTTTTCCACGTTCTCTGTAGCTTGTGATGGAAAAGGGGAAACTAGACTTTCATGATAGCATTGGGAACCTCGAACATCATGAAAAATAATAATATATGAATATTTGTATGAGTCATCTGTTGGATTGTATATCATGAAAGTTGGTCCATTGAACAACAATATTTCACCTTTATTTGACTTAAAGAAGATTGAAAGCCATTGTGGATCATCTGGACACTTGATGGCAAATATCTTTATCCAAGATTCTTTAGTTCCATAGTCCATCATAACCCAAGCACTTAAATAAGTTCTCTTATGATCACAAAATATGGAAAGTTCACTTCCCAACTATCCGACAACCAATTTATTCTCTCGTTTATAGGGGGGCTTATCCACCTTTTCCCATTTCTCATTAGCTAAGACAAAAGAAATAATGTTCTTGCCCAAATACTAAACACAAGTGGGATTAGAAATATAAGTAGCTCAATGAAGCTTCCCACTCACAAAAGCGCCATCATGAACTAATCTATCCCCACAATAACCAACACCTTTTTTGCTAGAGAATGTCTCATCACAATAATCAACAGTAGTCCAAGAATCTCTTTAGACTATAAACTTTGACCTCAATGTCTCTGAACTATGAATAATGGAATTATAAGTAATAATCATTATTTTATAATCATCATGGAGATCATCATAACCAAAACAACATGTGTTTGTGTATTTTTTCACTCTAGGCCTAAAAAAGGGCAAATTCTTGTGTTCTCTAGTTGTTGGATTCTATAAAAAGGAATGTTCATCATAATGATGGGCAAGATAAATCAATACATTGGAAGAACCCATACCACCTAGCTGATGACTCTCAATTTCAATGGGAAAATCCAATTCAAGAGTCTCAGTCATAGAGCTATATAATGAAGATTTAATAGGACATTCCTTGAAATTCAATTTCTCTTCACCAATATCTCTAAAAAGTTCATGGTGGATTTTTTCTTTATTCTCTTCATTAGCAGATAAACTAAGATGAGTTTTGACAAATTTAGGACTACAGATTAAAGCAAGCCAAGTTGTCGAAACAAACCTGAATTTCAAAAGGGATTTCACCGGAAGCCTCAAGAGAATTTCATCGATGATTTCTGGTGGCAAAGTAGGAATTGTCATGTCCAAATCTTACACTGAATTAGATGAAAATCAAGTAACATTAGGGATTTCAGGTTCCATTTGAGGTGCATTTGATCAGTTACTCGACTAAAAAGTAAAATGACCATTTATATTCTGCTTGAAAATACAGAATAATTAAGGTTGAGTTAGATATGTGTCATCTAATATTTTTTTCTTTGAATTTCAAATATTGTCCAGTCCCAACCATCCCTTTCAAGCTTTTTTTGGGCTTTCATGTATACTATTTCCCGTGTCTTAAGCTATCTGTTATGATTTGTAGGAATAGTTTTTTCAAATTATTTGTTATTTTAAAAGTTCAAAATAAAACCACTTATTTCTTATTTTATTTCCAGTAGTTATTATTTTCTGAAACTAAAAACACCTTAATCATGGAGAGATGATACAAATAAAGTAATTGAATAAATATTATATCTTAAAGTATAAATATGAGTAAAATGGTTAGAAGAACCTCCTTATTAATATTTTCTTAAGGAGCATGTAAAAAAAAAGAAACTTGAGGGATAATTTGAGATGAAAGGAGTACATGGATATTTTATCTTGTGAAATAAAATGTTCTGTTTTTCTTTTAAACTAGGCAAAATATTCTATATCTCATAAAGATGGAACTCAATAAAGTGTATTAGTATTGATGGATCAATTATGCTGACTTTTTCTTATCATTTGTTTGATTTGTTGTATCAAAAAGAGTGTATTAGAATGAGTAAATTTGATATTGTTAATGTTATGCTTTATTACGTATGAAAATAGTATTGAATAAATTGTTTATTGATATTGTTGTACCATGTTTAAATACACAACTAAAGAGTATATTAAAACTTATTACCAGTGTTATTCTACCTAATACACCTTACAAAACAACTCTTTTATAAATGTAACATCTAAAATATAATTCAGAGCTAGGGAAAAAAATTGAATAGCTTGTGTGGTAATTTCATATTAGTTGGTTTACGGAATAAGATAGTTTCATTGGTTTTCAGAGTCTCAATGTGCTCTTATTTGATCAACCGGGAAAATTTGAGTTATTGAGGCTTCCTCCAATATTAAAGTTTGACTTCAGTTATTGTCTCTCATTTGCACGAGATGAGTCCCTTACTCCCACAGTTTCTAATATACGATGATATTTTCACAATTTAATTTGTATGCTAAGTTAATTGTATGGAAGAGAAACTTTCATGCATTAATTTAGAAGATAATATAAAAATGAAAAGATATTGTGTTAATGTATTTATATGCAGACAAATTGTAATTGATCATGACTAGTCTCTGTGGTGTAAAAACTTACTGGGTTCGACATGTAGCATTAGAACATGTTTTCTTTGTTTAAGCAAAAAAGATGAACTCTATATAGCTACATCTGGGACATGACAAAAGTACTAAAATGTTCAACTTAAGAAATAAAAAAAAAAACAAATACGCTATAGTTAAATTATCTGATGGATAGGACAACTTGAAGTTGTATATGTTGTCTATTGTAAAATATCAAAAGAACTAAAGTTATGAAATTCATGAGCAGCACTCATGCCAATCATAACACACCAGACAATAACATAACTGGCATAATCCCACAAGTGGGCTCTAGATAAGATAGGATGTGAGCAACCCTTACTCCTACCTACTTGGCATAGAGAAGTTGTTTTCGGTAGACATTGGCACACATATATGCTACCAAAATTGTCATTCATGCCAATCACATGCTCCCAAGAGAGACAACAAAAACATTAGATGATTTGTTTTAATTGGTCCTAGCCTTGATGGTTCTCTATAAATGCGGGAATATGGTTATAGAAATCTACCAGAAGAACATTGACAAAGAAATAACTTGAGCTCCAGAATACTATCCATACACAACATTCAAGGATGTGGCGTCGTGGTCAATGAAGTGGTTTAATTTGAGAACCATGTGTTCTTAGGTTAAAATCCCAACAGAGACAACAAAAACACTGGGCGATTTCTTTTCATATGTTCTACCTTTGATAGACAAAGTTATCTAATACATGCTGTTGGTGGGAGGTAACAACTATCCGATAGAATTAGTCAAGGTGCGCAAATGCTAGCTCATATATCATAGTCATTCCAAAAATAAACAATTATATACATGAGAATATATAAATCTATTGATTAGCAGCAAGGAGAACACCAAAACTATTCCAGAAGAAAATAATTTAAGGATATCCTTCATATGTGTGTCTTGATCTGAATTTGAAATAACAAATAGAATATGAAAAACCTTGAGAAGAAAATACTCATACAAATTATTTGTTACTGAATTGTTTTGATTGAAGGTTTTTTCTTCCTTTGTTCTTGAAACGCCCCCAAAATGTGCTTTGGAATGCCCCATAATCATAATTTCATTATATCTCAAAATTCGTACGTGATTTAGAAAATTCAACATTATATTCTCGATCAGGGGGGAAAATGAGTGAGAAATGGGTATAACCCAGATTTTAGAGAACCCATAGCAATCTTTAAGTTTTGGTAATTTTTGATTTCTTGTGGTTGTCCATGCCATGGTCGCAACGAGACAGGGGCGCAGAGAAGTGTAATTGGTCAGGCGCGATAGGTCTGCATCACGCTAAGGACATGGACTAGTGTATTATTTTCCTTATTATTTTTTCTATTTCGGCAAAGGGCATTGGAGTCACAGTCCCATGCCTACTTAAGCATTAAATTATCTATATTTAGCCATTTTTCAACTCTATATCTCACAGAACCCTCTCTCAAACCCCTTTAAGACTCTATCAAATTTTCAATAAAATCTAGGGATCTCAAGCTCAACTTTGGAACTCAAGGATTCATTTCAAGCTCTAAGACTACTTCAAGTTCACCTCAAAGAATTCAAGGTTTAAGGTATGTGGCCGGTTTCATCCATTGGGTCCTTTCACCCATGGAGCCCAACATTCCCTTTTCATCAAAATTTCATGTTTTAAAGTTGTATTACCTATGGGTATCTCTTACCATGGATTATGAATATAAATTATATTGGGGTTTTAGGAAATGTTGATTGATTATGCATGACTATCTATGTCAATCTTATACCATGAATTGATTTTTTCCATTGAGACTATACATGTTTTGAGCTATGAAACTATAAACTATTATGTACTTTTGTGATGTATTTCAAGGTACCTTACATGAGGATCTTACTACATGTTGGTGGTTGATTTGCACTAAGTTTACTCATCTTACTTCACTCTTGAATTACATAATTTTGATCAAGTATCATGAACCTAACAAGTGTTTGACAAAATGACATGACAGGAATTCTCAACTTATTGATGATCTATTTCATGATTTACAAGTCAAGTGACTATATGATGATTAAGGTCTTTCAAGTATGTATTGAATTCATGAAAAATATCTATGATTTTACAAGTACCAAGTTAGCCCTATTTCAAGAATTTTACCTCTTGTGATCCATTCATGTTAAAGCAAGGATTTATATGTGATTATGATCTACTCTCATGTCTAAGTTAGGCTCACTACTAGAGGGAAAACACATTTATGAGCTACTCAAGTCATATTCTTATAAGCTATTCATATTAAGATAAAAATATGATTATTTCAAGTGAAAGGATTTGTATTCCTAAACCGCTAGAGAACTAGGGTCAATAAACAACACCAACACACACAAAAAATTGTAAAGTGAACCAGACAACTTATAGTGGAACAACTCCTTGCTCAAGGGAGAAAAATTCACTACCTACACTAGTATGATTTCAACAACTTTACTTACTTCAAACAAACAATGTCAACTTACAACTTACTTCAACTAACTCAACTATTGAGAGTCAAAGCCACTCTCGATCACAACTCACACACAAAACAGAAAACAACTTCTTACAATATTTTTCACGAAATAGAGATTCTAAGAAGATTGTCAAACAGACTTGAACAATCAAGAAAACCTAACTCTAGATCTTTCTTGAGTGCTCTCGCCAAGTGCCTATGCTTTTGCGGAATGCTCATGTTGTGTTTCACATTGCTGAAGCTACGTATTCTAGTGTTGATGGTTGTACTTATATTAAACCCTAGAGACATTCCATGTAGGAATTTTTTCTTGAGAAGGGCACATAGTTCTTTTCCATAAAGGAGTCTTTTTCCTTATCACCTTTCTTTTCCGAGTTCCTGTTTGATTTGTTTTCCTTTATCAGTGATCCACCTTCCTAGTCCCTTGTGTCCACTGGTGCAGCTCCATGAACCTGGTTCCGTTTGTCATCAACAAAATAGTTACATATACTCCTGCCAGATCCTAACATGTTCCCCCTTTTTTATGATGGCAAACCCTGTACCTTCTCCTTTGGTGACACCAATCAGCTTCCCCCTTTTGACAAATAAAACAAAACTGAGATAGTCCGGCAAAAAACTAACAGACATAGCAAACAAGTACAGTAACCCATGACAAACCAGGCACAACACATCAAAAACTAAGGATATTAGTCATCCACACAAAATAAGCAATATAGCACAGAAAACAAATCCATACAACAGTCAGCAAAAATTGGGTGGCTTCAGACCCACTAATATCCACAACGTAGCCAAAAATATATGTGCACGAACAACAAAAAATATTGTCTGGAGTTAAAAAAAACAACTATAAAGCAGAGGCAGATAGAGGGGTAGAGCCTAGTATTTTAAGGAGGTTGTCAACTCAGGCATTATGGTATTGCTGCTGAGTAATGAGTTGGTCCTTAAGACTCCCCACTTCAGCCTGAGATTCTTCCAACTAGTCAGTGAGGTTCACAACTTGGGCATGGAGATGAGCCTGCTTAGCTTGGGTCCCATAAAGATCAAGCATCATCTGGGACATTGGGCCAGCAACCTTGGGAGGCGCAGTAGCAGTAACAACTGGTAAACACCCACATTCCTGAGTAGTCATCTTGTCAATCATGTCTTTCTTAGTCAAGGCACATCCTGCATCAATAGGTACTTGGAACTCTTTGAACACATACGACAATAAATTTCCTAAGGTAAGATGATGAGGGGCCTGATTTGGGTCAACAATGTGTGCCATGTGTTGGATCATCGAAGTAGGCCAATCAATTTGCTCCTCGACGTCGATGACATGGGCCAAACCCATATCCCTGTAGGTGGCCTCATGCCGACATTCGCAATGTGTTAAGATACCCTGGTAAATCAATTCAAAAAGAAACTTCAAGAATGGGGGCATCTGACCCTTTAAAATATTACATGGAGCATCAGTTACCTGCCCCTTTAGTGAAGACAGAGGTAAGAACACAATCTTCGTCCCTGTCCCAGACATACTCAGCCAAGCCCACCAATGGAATCTGTAAAATCTTGCCCAAACGCTCCTTATTAAACACCATCTCCACCCCATGAACCTTCGAAGTGGCCACTGGGCCATCAAGAGCAGTCAGATTAGTGTAGAATTCCACAACCTCCTCCTTGTGCACAAAGGATCCATGTCAAGAAACAAATGTATCCAACCTTGTGCTTTGAGTTTGGCGTACAACTTTTCAGTATAGGGAAAATGACAGAACTCCTGATGTATAACTTGACCTCACAGAACCACCTTAGCAGCAAAATATAGGTCTTTACTAATGGCTAAGAAGTTAGTCTCATATTTTTTACGATTGGGAGCAGGGGCTAGAGAGACAGGGGAACCAGGTGCAGGAGACCTTGTTGGGGAGGAGTCGACAACAGCAGGGGAAAGGGGGAGGACAAGCACCTTGCCTTTAAAGATGCTTCTGACTAGTGCTTGCCAGAGTGACGGCAGAAGCACGCTTCTTGCTTCGAGTCACAGGTCCTGGAGTGCAATTGAAGGGATGTCTAGAGAGAGAAACCCTCACTGTAGGACTTTGAACATGGTGGCGATGAATAGACGCAAGAGGAATATCATCATCGGAGTTTGCATTGTCGGGACCAGGTGGAGGAAGAGTAGCAAGGGGCGCAGGTGACACAGGCTTGGGAGGGGGAGGTTTTTTCCCTGAGGTGAAGGAGGAGGAAGATGACCCATGGTCGGGAACTGAAAGATAAACCAGCGTTTGATAGGATTTAGGCATAGCAAGTAGTGAACACAGAGGGTAATGAGGAAGGTCCGGAGATGGAAAAGGGGTGAAGGTGGGTTGAGCGGAAGTGGCGGTGGATGGGGTGATGGTGGGTTTTCTCTGGGCGATGGTGGAGGTGATAGGCGATGGGTTTACGAGGGAGAGTAAGGAAGTTTCCCATGAGATAAGTCCTGGGATAGCGAAGGTACTGTGGCATTGGAGTCAGTGTTTAATGCCTGAAACGATCCACGAAAGTGTCCGAAAAAGTCCCTCGGACGTGCCAAGAATCATAATTTTCATATATCTCAAAATTAGTGTGTGATATGAAAAATTTTACTTCACATTCTTGTTCGGGGTGAAAAATTGAGTGGAAAATGGGTCCAAACCCAATTTTAGAGCAACCGTAGAAAAATCCAAAATTTTAAAGTGTCAATTTTGAGAATGTTGTGCGCATCACTGGCGCATGTACATTTGGTGCCAGTTTTTTATAAGTTCGGTCCAAGACTTTGGGTCTTGGGCCTATGTATTCCCATACGTGAAAATACCTATACATAATTATTTCACCCACATATCATTTAAGACATTCCCAAATATTCTCTGAAACACTTAGACAATATTTCTTCTCCAAATTGCAAGTCCCAAAACTCATCTGGATTCTAAGGTTCTCATTCAATCTTCAAATCTCCATCTACAATCTTCTTTAAGAATTCTCCAAAGCTAAGGTATGTGGATTTCTTTCATAGGTTCCTTTCACCTATGATATCCAAGCTTCCTTTTATCTAAAATTACATGATTTAAAGTTGATTTATTCATGAGTTTTACTTACAATGAATTTCACTGCACACTCATTTAGGATTTCATGAAATTGTGATTGTTTTAGCATGTGTTAAACAATGAATCTAAGATCTATTATGAGATTTGGAGAAGGATTTTGATGTATATTATATGATAGTATTACAAAGTATTGGTGAGATGATTTACTTCAAGATTTCTTTCATGATGTCACTGTTTAATTGCATGTTTTTACACTATCTTTTTACACCAACCAAGTGTTTGATAAAATGTCCGGTTTAGGGTTCTTGAGTTATTGATGGTCTATTGCATGGCTGATGAGTCAAGTGGATTATGATGATGAAAGGAATGTATATATGTGTGTGTTTAAATCATGTAGAGCACCTATGATATTGCAATTGAATTGTTGGGATCTCATGTTGTATTTTCTTAGGAATTGTTGATAAGTTATCGAGTCCTTATGCTAAGGTTTATACTCTTGTGAATTGTGAAGCCTACTAGAAAAGGTTATGAACTATGTTATATGCTTTACCCTCTAATACAAGGCCAATTTCTACATATAGTTGTCATGAACTATGTTGTAAACCTTAACCTCATGTATAAATCAATGCTACTCACTTACTCATATCTATATGAAGGGGTTATGAACTATTTTTTACTCCTTACCTTCGTGTATGATTTGAGGTTATGCAATGTACTCATATGAAAGGGTTATGAACTATGTGGTACGGCTCACCGTCATATGCGATGCAATGTTATGTATTATCTTATGCTCACATGTAAGGATTATAACCTATTCTACCTTCTACCCTCATGTGTTATTCATTATCTCATGTACTATCCATTACCTAATAGGAGCGGTTATGACTCATGCTTTATCCCTCACTATTTAGTACAAGGTATTTGGATGATCTAAGCATGTTATTGTTTTAAGCAAGCTATGTAAGTATGTTTATCTTTCAAGCATGTTTTACTTCAAGCATTGTTTATACATATCATATTGCAAATATATACTATCCTTTGCTATAACTATGCATTTTTATTATGTTGCCTATCTCTTATTGCATTGCATCCTACATACTTAGTATATTCAAACATACTAACGTATACTCTATGCCTATATGATATCACCAGGTAGGAACCAGAGCCCTTATTGATTCTCCTACACGTAGCTAGACGGATTGTTCAAGTTAGCTTTCGATGAGTCTTCATGTTCGGGGATAATATCTATCTTATCTTATGCTTATGTTTAGATTATATCTTGTATATTTGGATTATCTATTGACATTAATATGAGGGTGACTCCAGTTGCTTGTCTTGACCCTCGCTTTGTTCTATGTTTAGAGGTGTTGTTGGACAAGTATATAATGATGCTATAAGCTTAAGTCTCTTGACTCTGTTGATGTTTTAAGAAATAAAGGTTTACCCTTTTATCCCTATGCCCTTATTTGCACTCTTTTAATGTTATTTAATTGCTTCACCGACCAAGGATGCGTAATGCTACGCTAAGAGGCTTGCTTGGGGTTCCCATGCACTGTGTCAGCTAGGCCCTAGTTTGGCTCATGACAATGGTAGTTCAAGGTTCTTGACTGGAAAGTTCTCTAATAAAAAAGGGTTTTGTTGGAAAGGAAGTAAGAAACATTCATGGGGGAATGGGTGTGTTTTAAATGAGGCCTGGGGAATGTGAAGCAGTGTCGATGAATGATTGACGCGATGCTTCTAACTTTGTGCAGGACAACTATTAAGATCCTAAGAGAACCTATCATTGATGTGCAAAGAGATAGAGGTTCCCGCCTAAAATGCCTGTTTGATTATACTAGATATGGACATAGGGAAGAACCTGGTGCTCTAGGAGATTCTTCAGACTAACTTTTTGTTCGTGACGAGCATACAGTATGACTACCTTATGTATATGTGGTGAGAGAAGAGAACCTGATGTTCTGATGATGACAACAGCTTGGTGTAACTACAACCACATGATTTTTTGTGAAAGACACTACGGGTAATATCATTAGATCCCATGAAGGAGTCCAGGAGATGTCTAAGAACCAAGGACCTACATACACACCTATCAGTTTTTTTTTTAAAGAAAAACAAAATCTACTCAAAATGTAAATGACAAAGAAAAGGAAGGGATCAAGTTCTCCTAATTAGACCCAGGTGTAGACTATTTTTCTATAAGTGATATCTAGCTAAGGCCTTGGTGAAAATGTCAGCAACCTATTCCTCTGTTTTGTAGAACACCATCTGGATGTGACCCTTTTTCGACACTGTCCTGTAGGAAGTGATGTCAAACATCAATATGCTAGGTTCTGTTATGCTGTACTAGGTTCTTCGTGAAGTTTACTGCACTCGTATTGTCACACATGATGGGAATACATGTGAGAGTTACACCAAAGTCCAAGAGCTACTACTTAATCTATAGATATTGAGCACAGAATGATGCAACAACCACATATTTGGCCTCAGCGGTGGAAAGAGAAACTGAATTTTTCTTTTTGGTGGCCCAAGAGACAAGGCAAGGACTAATAAAGTGAGCCATTTCCGAGGTGTTTTTTCTATCATTCAGATATCTAGTGTAGTCAACATCTGCAAGCACTACAAGATTGATTGAGCAACCTGTCAGGTACCAAAACACTAGATCCATGGTACCTTTGAGATATCATAAAATCCATTTCACCGGTTGAAAGTGTGACTCTTTTGGTGTTGCTTGGAACCTGCCGCAAAAGCCTACACTAAACACAATGTCAGGTCTGCTGGCTGTAAGACACAGAAGTAACCTAATCATACCTCTGTACTTTGTAGCATCAATGCTAATAACTCCCTCATGCCTGTCCAGTTTGGTAGTTGTCACCATTCGAGTGTAACTAGGTTTGGCATTGAGCATCCCAAACATTTCGAGTAGCTTCATGAGGTATGTCTGTTGATGAATGAATATGCTTGCAAGTGTCTGATTAATTTGAAGTTCCAGGAAGAAGTTTATTTCTCCCATCATGCTCATGTTAAATTCACTTCATATGAGTTTGGCGAAGTCTACACCGAGTACCTCATCTATACCTTCGAAGATAATGTCATCCATGTAGACCTGTACTATGAGTACATGAGCTCCTTTCTTCCTCAGAAACAACATAATATCTATCCCAACCCTGGTGTAGCCAAGACTCAAAATGAAAATGGACTATCACTAACATATCCTAGGCCAAGATATGACACGATGAATGGGTAACACAAAAGGACCCCAAACAAGCCTCTTAGCATGTCATTACACATCCCTGGTCGCGGAAGCAAGTAAACGACATCAAGAGAATATAAAGTAAGCATAAGGGGGATAAGGGAGTCTTTCGTAGCTTAAGAACACACAAGAGTCACGAGAGTCAAAGCTCAAAGCATCATTACATAACTTGTCCAACAACACCTGTAAGCTTAGATTTGAGCGAGGGCCAAGACAACTTTCTAGGCTCACCCTTTAGTATCAAAGTGCAACATAAAGAGATAGCAAGCGTAAAAGACAAAAGCTAGTGTCCCTGAGATTGAGGACTCATCAATAGCTTATCACCAATAGAACCAACTAGCCATGTGGAGGAGCGAAGATGATCAAGTAGAGCTCAGGTTCCTACGTAGTGACATTATGTTGGCATAGAGTATGCGTTAGTACGTTTGAATGTACTAAGTATGCAGGATGAAATACAACAAGAGATAAGAGACGGAATCAAAATGCTTAATTAGGAAATTATTGAGAATAATAGCAATACGACATGCATGAATGATGCTTGAAGTAAAACATGTTTATATAGAACATATTACATATGTAGGAAGCGACCACCTTTACAGACCAAGCAAACTAGTACGTGGAATCCAAGGTATGACCATCCCTTGCAAAGTGATTAAGAAATTTACCCCTTAATTGGTAGATGGGCATACCACCCCTCATCATAGTGGTCAAGGTATATACTCCTCAACATGGTAGATGAGCATGACCATCCCGTATCAAAGTGAATGAGGAATATACCCCCCCCCAATTGGTAGATGTGTATGACCATCCCTATCAAAGTGATAGAGGAATATACCCCCCAATTGGTAGATGGGCATACCACCCCCATCATAGTGGTTGAGGCATAACACCCGCTCAACTAGGTGCGGTCAACTTACAACACTATAGATACTTTTCATGATATCAATACATATATACATTCCTTTCATCATCATAAGGTGACTTAACTCATATGCTATGCATTGGACCTTCAAGGTCTCAAGATTCTATAACCGGACATTTTACCAAACACTTAGTTGGTGTGTAATGCTAGTACAAAATCATGCAATTTATAGTGAAATCATGTGAGAAAAATCAATGTAAAATCACCCACCAAAACTTAGTTATACCCTCATGCAAGATATATCAAAACTCTTCATCAAATCACATAATGGATCATAGATTCATAGCTCGAAACATGCTTAAATAGTCACATTTTATGAAACCCCAACATAGTTTATAATCAACTTTCGTAGTAAGAGATACCCATAGATAATCTAACTTGAAATCATGCAATTTAGGTAAAAAGGAAGATTAGGTACCATGGGTGAAAGGACCCAATTGTTGTTACCTACATACCTCAACTTTAGAGATTTCCTTGGTGAAGATTTGAATGAGAACTTGAAGCTTGAATGAAGTTCTTGAGATCTGGAATGAGATTGGGACACTTGAATTTGGGTGAAATATTAGTCTAAGTGTTAGAGTGGGTTTTGGGGAATGTATTCTATGATATGGAGTTGAAATATGACTAAGTATAAGTGTTTTTGCTTATATGAAGGGTTAGGCCCAAGAACCAAAGGCCTTGGACTGAAATAGGAAAACTGGAAAAAAATAACACATCTCCGTGATGGCTCCGCATTGCGGAACAAATGCATACCCCTACTGGAATTAAAATTTTTGCGAAATTTATTTTTCTCTACGGCCCCTCTAAAATTCAAGTTATACCCTTTCCCTACTCAATTTTTCCCCCTGAACAAGAATATGAAGTCAAATTTTCGGTATCACGTATGGATTTTGAGATATATAAAAATTAAAGATTTGGGCATTTTCAAGGAATATTTTCGGACACTTTTTGGGGCGTTTCAATATCTTCCCCCAGGGAACATTCATCCCCGAATATCAAAGAAACGTATATAAGAGAAGTAATCTAAATAATTTCATCCCATCACATGAATGCAACAAATGCAATAAAATATCATTTCAAGAATCCCAATATAAGTGTCAAAATCACCGTGAATTTATCAACACAAACATGGATACATGGAATACCGGATGAACCACAAGACCCACCAACACCCATAACTTCTAAAGACACAATAGCATTTGGGTCAGCCAGATACTTCCTCAACATAGATACATGGAATACCGGATGAACCATATCCATTCTACTAGGCAATTCCAACTTATAGGCCACTGATGTTCACTCTCTATCAGTAAAGCAATCGCAGTTAAGTGTAAACATAGCCAAGGGTTAGGGTCGAATCTACAACGAAAATGGGGCTTGACTATATTGTTCAACTAACAATTATTTCAAGCAACGATCACCAAATTCTTTAGAATGGGAGGCATTTGCTATTCAAAATGAAGAACAACTAGAAATACAACACTACAAATGCGAGAAGACAACCAAATTGAGGAACAACTTGATTGTGTTCCACATGATTCATTGACTCAATTACCCCAGACAGCATAACACCAATCAAGAAATTCCATGTTGGATGGTAACTTAGGTTCTTTAAGCCCTCTGGTGAAGGTGAAGGTCAAATTTCACCATCGTGCTTGGTCCGAAACCATGGCGTGCCAACTGACCTTTGCCCATTATCTCAGTCAACCTTTCGTTTCTCAGGTTTGGTTGATTAGATGAGAGCGCATCAATCAAATCCGTTTATCTACTTCCTTTTTCCTATTCGTCACTACCTTGGTCGGGATCGTGATAGTATGCGGGATTTGTTGTTGGCTACCACCAAACAAAATTCAAAATGAAGGTTAATAGACAACACATGCAAATACCCAATCAAAGAAATGCATAAAATCTAGGTTATTTCAAGTCATCTCCTCATGGTTCCCACAATCCCAAGTTATGGGTGCTTAGCTACTCATGGCTGAGACAAAATCATAAACAATGAATATGAAAGACATGGTTGAGACTAACAAAAAGCAATGAAGAAAAAAAACACAATGATGTTGAAACCATGAGCTTGGATTTATGGATGTTGAGTGCAAGTGATTTCAAATCCCCCCAAAATGGGTCTTCAAAAGTAAAATACTAAAGTCTACACTAAACCCTAGAAAAGTTCTCTAAGAATATTCAAAGTTGATGTAGAATCTGTAAAGTGTTGAATCTCTCTTTCAAAAATCCTATAATTATTTATACTATTTAACAAAAATATCCTAAAAAATAGAAAATACAGCTGGCAGTAGGTATGGTTCGCAGGTATGACCCGTAGGGTGACCTACGAGTCGTAGTCGGGCTTTCCTAGTCAGCACTTGACATTTTGGACTTGAGTGCCACAGTCCACTGCTATGAGTTGTGGTTTGAGCTACGACTTGTAGTGTGCTCTCGTAGTGCCTAGTTGCAGTTCTTCGTCCAAATTTTTACAACACTATTTCAGGCTACGAGGCCCTTTCCAACGAGTCCTAGTGAGACGTACGACTCACAGGCTGACCTCGTATAGCTGATACTCACTTTGCACATTCCTAATTTTGGACATTGCTTCCTGCTATGAGGGCACTCTATGATTCGTAGCTTGGGCTATGACTCGTAGGGTGACTCGTATGTCCTGAACTTCATCAAAATCTATAATTTTCTCCCAAAATCATACTAACCTGTATTTTCTGCAAGAACAACACAAAAACACATAACACCTATAAGAAGTCGCATTAAAAACTTGCAAAGTCCCTTGCTTTAGGCATCAAATGTGCTGTATTTTGACGGCACATCAGTACCTTAACTATCCTCCTCAAAACCTTATAAGACCCACAATTTGTAGACTTAATTTACCCTTTTTACCAAAATAAATCACACCCTTTATGTGTGAAACCTTCAAATAGACCCAATCACCAGCCTTAAATTCATGTTCCCTTCTCCTTACATCAGCATAGGACTTTTGTCTACTTTGGGCTATTTTCAACCTTTCCCTTATTAGCCTCACTTTCTCTTAGGCCTCCATAACCAAATCCGGACTAAACAAATCCATCTCCCTAGCTCCAAACCACCCAATCGGGGATCTATAATTCCTACAATAAAGATCCTCAAAAGGAGCCATACTAATGCTTGCATGGTAGCTATTATTATAAACAAACTCAATTGGTGGAAGTTGATCATCCCAACTACACTTAAACTCCAAAACATAACCACTAAGCATATCCTCAAGTGTTTGGATAGTCCTTTTAGCTTGGCCATCCATTTGCGGGTGAAAGGCCACACTATGCTTAACATTGGTATAAGACCCCTCTAGAAAGACCAAAAAAAAAGGTGAAGTGAATTGAGCACCACGATCCGAAATAATAGACAAAGGCACCCCATATAATCTAACCAAATTATTGATGTACAACCTAGCATAATCTTCTGCACCATAAGTATTATTCCTAATTGGTAGGAAATGAGTAGACTTTGTCAATCAATCAACCACAACCCAAATACAATCAAAGCCCTTTCAAGTCTTAGGCAATCCAACTGTAAAATCTATGTTGTTTTCCACCCACTTCTAAGTAGGAATCTCTATATCTTAGGCTAAGCCACTTGGCCTTTGATATTTGGCTTTAACTTGTTGGCAATTATGGCAACCGGAGACAAACCTAGCAATGTATTTCTTCCTACCTCCCCACCAAAACACTTCCCTCAAATCTCTATACATCTTTATAGAATCGGGGTGAATAGAATACGAATAATTATGAGCCTTATCAAGGGTCCTCTATCTTAAGTCATCAACACTAGGAACACACAACCTACCTTAGTATCTAAGGGCATCATCTCCCCCTTGGGAGAAAATCTCCACCTTACCATCTTTCACCAAGGTTTTCAACTCTAATAAGGCGAGGTCAAGATCTTGCTTTGCCTTCACCTCCTCAATCAAAGAAGATTTAGAACCATCCACAACTAATACACCACTATTGCCAACCTCTTCCAACCAAAACCCCAGTCTATCCAACCTATAGACCTCTCTAGCCACCTCCTTGCCACCATCACTAACAAAAGCTAGGCTACCCATAGACACTCTACTCAAAGCATCTGCCACAATATTAGCTTTACAAAGATGATAATGCACACTCATATCATAGTCCTAAAGAAGTTCTAACCACTTTCTTTGTCTGAAGTTAAGATCTTTTTTTTGGTGAACACACATTGGAGACTCTTATGATTGGAAAAACAAATCAACATGAACCCCATACAAGTACTGATGCAAAATTTTCAAAGTAAATACCACGGTAGCCCATTCAAGATCATATGTAAGATAATTCTTTTCATGCACCATAAATTGTCTAGAGACATAAGCTATCACCTTACTATTTTGCACCAAGGCACAACCGAAACAAATTCTTGAGGCATCACAATACACAACAAGCTCTTCTAACCCTTCTGGAAGTGACAAGATAGGAGTGGAGACAAGCTTATCCTTCAAGGTTTGGAAACTCGTTTCACACTCATCGGTCCACATAAATTTAGCCTTCTTTTGGGTCAACTTAGTCATAGGAGAATAAATAGAAGAGAATCTATTGACAAGTCTCTGGTAATAACCCGCTAAGCCCAAGAAGCTTCTAATATCCGATGGAGTCAAAGGTCTAGTCCTATTTCAAATCACCTACATCTTCTTAGGATCTATCTTAATACCGTCCCTCGACACTAGATGACCTAGAATAGCAACCTCTTGCAACAAAAACTCACAATTATCATATTTAGCATATAACTTTTCTTTCCTCAATTTTTGCAGCACCACCCTCAAGTGACTAACGTGCTCCTCCTAACTATGGGAATTGATAAAAATATCACCAATGAAGACCACCATAAACAAATTAAGGTAGGGTTTAAAGACCCTATTTATAAGATCCATGAATATAGCTAGTGAATTGGTTAACCCAAAAGACATAAACCACAAACTCATAATGCCAATACATAGTCAGGATGTCCATTTTGGAAATGTCACCTCCCTCACTTTCACTTGGTGATACCCGATCTGAAGATCAATCTTGGAGAAGTGACTAGCCCTTTGAAGTTGGTCAAAATAATCATCAATCCTTGCTAGAGGGTACTTATTTTTTATGGTGACCCTATGAAGTTGCCAATAGTCAATGCACTTTCTAAGATATCCTTCTTTCTTCTTCAAAAATAACACTGGTGCACTTCAAGGTGGTTGGCTAGGCTGAATAAAACCCTTCTCCAAAAAATCTCTCAATTGTCCCTTCAACTCCTTTAACTATGCTAGGGCCATACGGTAAGGGGGAATAGAAATGGGTTGAGTTTCGAGAAGGAGGTCTATACCAAAATCTATCCCCCTTTGGGGAGGAACACTAGGAATCTCATCAGTAAAGACATCGAGGAATTCATTAACCACCAGAACCGACTCTATGGGAAGGGCTTCAGACTCAACATCCCCAACCGTCACAAGATGATAGAGACACCCTTTAATGTAGGAAATGAATCTACCCCTGACCACCACATCATGACTCTACCACTCAAGAACATATTCATTAAGGAATTGGAATTTGGACATATGGGTTCTAGAATCAATAGAAGTATAATATGCATGCAACCAATCCATCCCAAGAATGACATCAAGATCCACCATATCCAACTAGACAAAATTCCAAGACAACATTTTATGCAAAATGCAAACAAGACAATTTTTATAGACTCTTCTAACAACAATGTATGTACCAAGAGGATTAGACACCTCATAACGCTCACACAAAAATCTGGGTTCAACATGAAAATTTTTGGTAAAAAAGGGGATAACAAAAGAAAGAGTAGCACCTAGGTCTATCAACGCATACTCATCAAAATAGAAGACTTTTAACATACCAGTGATGATATCGGGCACCTCATCTACACCTTGTCTCCCTTGATGAGCATAGAACCGATTGTGCCTTACAACACTACCTTGTTGGCCACCTCTTCCCCTAGGAACTGTATTTGCACCTTGTGGATGAATATCCTTACCCTTGTTCTGATTTTGAGGGAAATCCTCCACCTTATGTCCCACTTCACCACAACCAAAACAAGCATTGTTGTCCTTCAAACATGGGCCACTATGACCCTTACCATATTTTTTGATACTTAACATAAGGCACTACACCACCATCATATTGGAACCTTGGGTTATCATTGGCAAACCTTCTATTAGGAGCATGAGAAGATCCTTGGACTTGATGAAACTGGCAACCCTAGGGACTTTGGAACCTACCCTCAAAACGGACCCTCTTGGCCTTACCATACCTCTTTTTTCTAAACTTCTCCCCTTCTTTTTGTTCGGCATACGTCATTAGGTAGGACAAATCCATATCACTGATCAACATAGCAGCATAACACTACTCATTAACCAAATTGGATACCTCCATCACAGATTTGTTCATTCTAGACCTCGGGTCAGCAACCAATTGTGGAGCATATTTGGAGAGTTGTTTTAACATGATGGCATACTACCTCACACTAATAGATCCTTGCTTTAAATTCATGAACTTCAATATTTTGGCCTCCCTAAGCTCAAGAGGGAAGAACCAGTTGAGAAATGTTGCCTTGAACTCCTTCGAAAGAATGATATTGTTGTTCCCCTTCTCTACTTTCCATTGGACATACAATACTTGAGCCAACCCCTTGAGTTGTTTTGCCACCAACACTGCCTTCTCCTCCGATCTAACCCCCATGATCTACAACACTTTGTACGTCTCATTAATAAATTCTTGAGGGTCCTCATCCACTTTAGACCCATGGAACTCTGGTGGGTTTATCCTAGTAAAGTCTCTCACCCTTGAAGACGGTATGGAAGCATGAGGGGATTGGGGCCCTTGGTTGATTTGATTATTAATGGCATGGGCAAGCATGGTGATAGCATCACAGAATTCCTCATGAGCCACTCTCCCAACTGGAGGAGCTTAAGGAGCAGGACTAACCAGTTGTTCCTCGAGTATGCAGGCTCTTCTTCCTCTTGTATTAGGCATGATCTAAAATGGCAAGGAACATTAGTTAGAGGGAAAACCTTACCCAACTCCGACAGCATGACATAGATCATGAAATAGGGAAACATTTCCTAAAATGTCTCATAGCCTCTAACTCATAGTCGTGATGCACTTCACAACCATGCATAAGAATCTAATCGACGATCTGTGTTGGTCCCGAGGACTATTAACGACCTAGTTCTCTGATACAATCTTTGTCACGACCCAAGCCTAGGGCCTAGCCATGACAAAACGAATGGGGAACATGAAGGGACCCCAAACAAGACTCTTAGCATATCATTACACATCCTTGGTCGCGGAAGCAAGTAGACGACATCAATAGAATCTAAAGTAAGGGTAAAGGGGATAAGGGAGTCATTCATAGCTTAAGAACATACAAGAGTCAAAGCTCAAAGCATCATTATATAACTTGTCCAACAATACCTCTAAGCTTAGATTCGAGTGAGGGCCAAGACAACTTTCCGGGCTTACCCTTTAGTATCAAAGTGTAACATGAAGAGACAACAAGAGTAAAAGAGTAAAGATAGTATCCTCGAACTTGAGGACTAACTAATAGCGTATCTTGAAGAGAACCAACTAGCCATGTAGAGGAGGAAGATGATCAAGTGGAGCTCTAATTTCTACATGGTGACATCATGTATGCATAGAGTATATGTTAGTATGTTTGAATATACTAAGTATATAGGATGAAAAGCAACAAGAGATAAGCAACATAATTGAAATGCATAATTAGGCAATGAATGAGCATAATAGCAATATGAAATGCATGAATGATGGTTGAAGCAAAACATTCTTAAATAGAACATACTACAAATGTAGGAAGAAAACAATTTTATAGACAAAGAAAAATAGTACTTGGAATCTAAGGTATGAACACCCCTTGGGAAATGATTGAGAAATTTACTCATCAATTGCTAGATGGGCATACCACCCCCCATCATAGTGGTCAAGGTAAATACCCCTCAACATGGTAGATGAGCATGACATACCCCATCGAAGTGATTGAGGAATATACCCCCCAATTGGTAGATGATCATGACCACCCCCATAACAGTGATTGAGGAATATACCCCCCAATCGGTAGATGGGCATACCAGCCCCTATCATAGTGGTTGAGGAATAACACCTCCTCAACTAGGTGTTGTCAACATACAACACTATAGATACTTTTCATGAGATCAACACATACATACATTCCTTTCATCATCATAAAGTCACTTAACTCATATGCCATGCATTAGACCTTCAATGTCTCCAGATTCCATAACCGGACATCTTATCAAACACTTGGTGGGTGTGTAATGCTAGCACAAAATTATGCAATTCAAGAGTGAAATCATTTGAGAAAAATCAGTGTAAAACCACCCACCAATACTTGGTAATACCTTCATGCAAGATACATTAAAACACTTCAACAAATCACATAATGGATAATAGATTAATAACTCAAAACATACTTAAACAATCACATTTTATGAAACCCCAATATAGTTTATAATAAACATTCATAGTAAGAGATACCCATAGATAATCTAACTTGACATCATGCTATTTAGGTAAAAAGGAATATTAGACACCATGGGGGAAAGGAGTCAAGACCCAAGACTAAGGCCTAGACATGACACAACTAATAGGGAACACGAAGGGAACCCAAATAAGCCTGTTAACATAGCATTGTACATCATTGGTTCTGAAAGGCAATATGTTATGCAAAATACAAACGAGATAATTTTTATAAACCTTTCTAGCAATAATAGATGCACCAAAAAGAATAGACATCTGATAAGACACATAACAATTTGGGATCAAAATAGAGCCTTTTGGCAACAAAAGGTATAACAAAAGAAAGAGTGGCACTCGAGTCAATCAATATATACACATCAAAATCAAGGACTTTTAACATATTGGAAATGACATTGAGAGCCTCCTAAAACCCTTGTCTCCCTTGGAGTGAATAGAACCGGTTGTACCTTGGGGAACCACCTTGTTGACCATCTCTCCATGAAAAAACCATATGTGAATCTTGTGGTTGAACCTCCTTACTCTTTTTATGGTTACAAGGACAATCAATATTTTCTTGACCCACTTCTCCACACCCATAACATGTATTAGTGTCTCTCAAACATGGGCCCCCATGACCCTTACCACATTTTAGACACATAGCATTTGGCACAACACCACAATTATCTTAAGCCCTTGGGAAGTCATTGGCAAACCCCCTATTAGAAGCATGAGAAGACCCATGGCCTTGATGGAACCGGCCACCCTTTTGACTTTGGAACTTTCCCCAAAATGGGCCCTCTTAGCCTCATTACTCCTCCTCTTCCTCAACGTCTCCTCCTCTATTCTTTCTGCATAGATCATCAAATGGGAGAAATCCATGTTACTAATCAATATAGTGGACCGGCATTCCTTATTCACAAAATCGAATACACCTACCACAAACTTGTTCATTCTAGACCTTGGGTCGACAACCAAGTGGGGAGTATATTTAGAGAGTTGATTGAACTTGAGGGAATACTCTCTCACACTTATCGACCCTTGTCTCAAATTCATAAACTCCACCATCTTGGCCTCCCTAAGCTTAAGTAGGAAGAACCGATGAAGAAAATCCACCTTGAACTCCTCCCAAAGCACCACATTATTGATTTCCTTCTCCTACAACAATTGATTAAACTATATTTGTGCTACCCCTTTGAATTGGTAGGCCGCCAATTCCATTTTCTCTTCCGATCTAACACCCATGATAGGCAATACCATTTAGATCTTATCAATGAATTCCTGAGGGTCCTCATCTCCTTAGACCCATAGATTTTTGGTGGGTTCATCCTCATAAAGTCTCTCATCCTGTATCTCGGGGTAGGAGATTAAGGGGCTTGGGCCCCTTGATTGACATGGTTGGCCATAGCTTGGGAAAGAAAAGTGAGAGCATCCCGGACCACCCATACATTTCCTCAACATGGAGACGTGAAACACCAGATGAACCAAATCCATTTCTCTAGGCAATTCAAACTCATAAGCTACCTTGCCGACAATTCTTATCACTCTATAAGGACCCTAATATTTTGGGCTCAACTTGCCCTTCTTACCAAAATGGACCATACCATTCATGGGTGACATTTTGAAGTAGACCCAATCACCAACCTAAAACTCAAGGTCCCTTTTCCTCACGTTGGCATAAAACTTTTGATGATTTTGGGCTGTTTTCAACCTTTCTATAATCATTATAACCTTCTCAAGAGCCTCCATAACCAGATCTAGTCCTAACAAAGCCACCTCACAAACCTCAAACCACCCCACCAGTGACCTACAATGCCTACCATAGAAGTCTTCAAAAGGAGCCATACTGATGCTAAAAACATAGATATTATTGTCGGGAAACTCAATCAAAGAAGAATGGTCATCCCAACTACCCTTAAGCTCCAATACACAAGCCCGAAGCATATCCTCAAGGGTTTGGATAGTCCTTTCGGCTTGGCCAGCCATTTGAGGGTGGAAGGCTGTAGAAAGCTTAACTCTAGACCAAGACTCCTTTGGAAGGACCTCCAAAAATGTGAGGTAAATTGATCACCACGATCTGATATGATAGACAAAGGTAACCGATGCAACTTTACCAAGTCATGAATGTACAACCTTGCATAATCTTCAACCCCATATGTGGTTTTAAAGGTAGATAATATGCTGATTTGTTATCCTATCAACCACAACCCAAATGGAATCATTCTAGTCTTGGGCAACCCAAACACAAAATCCATATTAATCATCTCCACTTCCAAATAGGAATCTAACTGTATTGGGTTAGGTCAGCCGACCTTTGATGTTCGGCTTTGACTTGTTGACAACTATGACAACCCAAAACGAATTTGGCAATGTCCCTCTTCATGCCTCCCCACCAATACACATCCCTGAAATCTCTATACATTTTGGTAGAACCATGGTGGATAGAATAAGAAGAGTTATTAGCTGCATCAAAGATCTTTTCTATCAAGCTATCAACACATAGTACACACAACCTACCTTGGTACCTAAGGGAACCATATCCCCCTTGGGAGAAAACCTTTGCCTTGCCCTCTGTCACCAAGGCCTTCAATTCTAATAAGGAGGAATCAAGGTCTTGTTTGGCTATCACCTCATCAACAAAGAAGACTTAGAACCATCAACAACAACCACACCACTATTACCAACCTCTTCCAACCTAAGCCCTAGTCTAGCCAATCGATGCACCTCCCTTTTTATCTCCTTATCACCACAATCAACAAGTGCGAGCCTACACGTAGACACCCTACTCAAAGCATCTTCCATCACATTTGCCTTACCGAGATGATAATGCACACTCATATCATAGTCCTTAAGAAGATCTAACAATCTCCTTTGCCTCAAGTTGAGATCCTTTTGAGTGAAGACATATTGGAGGCACTTATATCGGTGAACACGTAAACATGCACCCTATGTAAGTATTGACGCCAAATGTTCAAAGCGAAACCACGATGGCTAATTTGAGATCATGAGTAGGATTGTTCTTTTCATGTACTTTGAGTTGTCTAGAAGCATAGGCTATCACCTTATCATTTTGCATCAACAAACAATCCAAACCAACCCGAGAAACATCACAATATACAAGAACTCCCTCAAGCCCATCCAGTAGTGACAATATGGGAGAGGACACAAGCTTATCTTTTAATGTTTGGAAACTCCTTTCACATTCATCGGACCACACAAACTTAGCCTTCTTTTAAGTCAATTTTGTCATTAGGAGAAGAATAGAATAGAATCCATTCACAAACATCCAATAATAGCCCGCTAAGCCCAAGAAGCTCCTAATATCTGATGGGGTCAATGGTCTATGCCAACTTCTTACATATGTATTCTTAGGATTCACCTTAATACCATCCCCAGACCCCACATGTCTTAGGAAGGCAACCTCTCTCAACCAAAATTCACACTTTTCATATTTAGCATACAATCTCTCCTCCCTCAGTCTTTGCAACCCCATCCTCAAATGAGCCATATGCTCTTTATCACCACGAGAATTGATCAAAATGTAATCAATGAAGACCACAAAAAAAGGAATCAAGGTAGGGTTTAAAGACCCTATTCATTAGTTCCATAAAGATAGTCGGTGCATTGGTCAACCCAAAAGACACCAAAACAAATTCATAATGCCCCTAGTCCGGAAGGCCGTCTTTGGAATATCACACTCCCTCGCTTTCACTTGATGATACTCGGATCGAAGATCAATCAGAGTGAAATGGATAGCCCCTAGCAATTGGTCAAACAAATCATCTATTCTTGAAAGAGGGTACCTATTCTTAATGGTTACCCTATTGAGTTGCCGGTAGTAAATACACATCCTAAGGGACCCATCTTTCTTTTTTTAGAAATAACATCTGTGCACCCCAAGGTGATTGGCTAGGACGAATAAATCCCTTCTCCAACGAGTGCCTCAATCTTGCCTTCAACTCCTTCAAATCCACCAGGGCCATACGGTAAGGGGGTATAGAAATGGGTTGAGTATCAGGGAGGAGGACTATGCCATAATGTATTACCCTTTCAGGAGGAACACCTAGAAAGTCATTTAGGAAGACATCAAGAAACTCATTTACAACAGGAATCGACTCTATGGGAAGGACTTTAGACTCCACATTCGTAACCCTCACTAGATGGTAAGGACACCCCTTAGATATCAATTTGCGGGCTTTAATGCAAGAGATAAATCTACCCTTGACTACCACATCTTGACTCTCCCACTCAAGGACGGGTTCATTTGGAAATTGAAATTTAACCCTATGGATTCTACAATCAATAGATGCATAGTATGCATGCAACCAATCCATTCTAAGAATAATATCAAAATTAACCGTGTCTAACTCAACAAGATCATAAGATAATATTTTATGAAAAATGCAAGTAGGACAACTTCTATAAACTTTTCTAGCAACAACAGATGCACTAATATGAGTAGACACCTTATATGACTCATGCAACAACTCGGGGTCAACATGGAGCTTTTTGGAATCAAAGGGGGTAACAAAACTAAGAGCGGCACCTGGATCAATCAATGCATACACATCAAAGCCAAAGATTTTCACCATACTGGTTACAACATCAGGGACTTCATCAACCCATTGCCTACCATGCAAACCATAGAACCAGTTGTGCCTTGGGGCACCATCTTGTCGGTCACCTCTCCCTAATGGGACCACATTAGCACCTTATGGACGAACCTCCTTGCCCTTATTGTGGTTTCGAGGGAAATCTATTGTCTTATGCCCCATTTCCCCACAACCATAATATGCACTGGTATTTCTCAAACATGGGCCACCATGACCCTTACCACACTTCTGACACACATCAATAGGAGTCATACCCCTAATACATTGGTCCTTCAAAAGATCATTTGCAACCCTTTTATTAAATGCATGAGTAGACCCCTTGATGGAACCAGACACTCCTTTGGAACTTACCCTCAAAACGGGCCCTCTTAGCCTTATGACTACTTCTCTTCCTCAACTTCTCCTCTTCCTTTTATTCGGCATAGGTCATCAAACGTGACAAGTCCATGTTATTAGTCAACATGGAGGACCGACATTCTTCACTAACCAAGTCAGAATCACCCATCACAAATTTGTTCATCCCAGACCTTGAGTCGACCACCAAATGAGGAGAAAACTTTGAAAGTCGGGTGAACTTGAGGGCATACTCCCTCGCATTCATAGACCTTTGTCTCAAATTCATAAACTTTACAAACTTAGTTTCCTTAAGTTTTGTGATTGGAAAGAAAAAGTAAAATAAATGCTACACTACTATGCGAGAGAACACTAAATTTTAGGGACAACTTGGGAATTGAGTTCCCCACGGTTCATCGACTCAATTACACTAAACAACATAACTACAATTGGAAATTCGCATACAGAATGGTGACATGGGTTCTTCTAGTTCTCTTCTGAAGGTGAATGTCGAATTTCACCATGGCACGTGGTCGGCAACCATGTTGTGTCAACTAACCGTTACCCATTGTCCCAATCAACCTCCTCTTAGTCAGGTTTGGTTGATTAGACGGGAACACATCAATCAAATTTCATCATTTACTTCCCTTTTCCTATTCGTCACTACCTTAGTCAGGATCATGATAGTAGGCGTGGTTTGATGTTGGCCACCACCAAAAAACAATAAAAATAAAGGGAAATAAACAATATATGCAAAACTCCAATCATAAAAATGCAATAAATTTAGGTCATCTCAAGTCAACTACCCATAGTTCCCACAACCCCAAGTTGTGGGTGCTTAGCTACTTATGCCTAAAGAAAAACCAACAAAAATGTAAAGACAAGACATAGTTGAATGTTTTACCCAAAGAAATGAAGAATGATAACACCACAAGTTGCAAACAACGAGCTTGATACATTGACGATGAATACTAGATGAGATTTACACTCCCCAAAAGTAAGATTTCCAAGAGAAAATGAAAATCTATGCTAAAATCCTAAAATATTCTAGAGAATATTCAAAGGTGATGTTCAATATTCATAACCTGGAATCTCATCTAGTAATATTCAAATAAAACCCTAAATTAGAGTACTTATAGTAGTTGCACATTTAGCCGTAAAAATTACACAGAAAAGACAGTTGGCAACTGGTGTGTCTTGTATGTACGACTTGTAGGGTGACCCATGAGTCGTAATCAAGGTCTCATATCAGGTGTTTGCCATTTGGACTCAACTGATATGACCAACTGGTACGAGTCATTGCTTGGGCTATGACTCGTATGCTCCTCTCATATTTTAGGCCTCTAGCTTTTGGTCCAATGTTTTGGCTCTTTGTTTCCAACAATGATTACACCTGTACGAGTCATATTGAGACCTAAGAATCTTAGGTTGGCCTCATAAAGCTTACCTCCACATAGTAGATTTCTAATTTTTTCTCTCTGCTTCTGGCTATAAGATCACCCTATGACTCGTTTCTTGGGCTACCACTCGTAGGTGAGCTCGTATGTTCTGCACTTCAGCAAAATCTCCATTTTTTTCTCTAAAATCATTCCAATCTACCTTTTCTGCAATAACAACATAAAAACACATAAAAACCGTAAAAGTCGTATGTTTTGCACTTCAGCAAAATAAGCAATTTTTCTCCAAAATCATTTCAATCTACCTTTTCTACAGTAACAACATAAAAACACATAAAAACCATAAAAGTCGCATTAAGAACTCACAAAATTTCTTATTTTAGGCATCAAATGTGTTGTATTTTGACAACACATAAACACCCTCAACTTAGAACTATTGCTTGTCCTCAAGAGACGACTCAGTCTAAGAAGACAATGAGAAACACATAACAGTTATACTTATAGCATATACATCATTTACTCTAATTCAGGTACCTAACTTTCATTTTCAAATCAAGATTCCAAAGCTACTAAGGAAAACAAAAACACCAATGTATCTGGAAACCCAACTATGATAAGCTAAGGAGCATCAAACATCCACAATCACTAATATAGTCATATGCTAATCAAGTAGTGGAAATACCCTTATAGAAAAGAAGTCCCTCTTACTCACTCAAAAAGCATATACAATCCAGGGACTATGGAAGCATTCCCACTCTCACAAATGAAATTCATCCAAAATGACTAACACCATAGGCTTCCCCTTATACTCAATTTTTGAATTGGAGACAAAGTGGATTTGGATCACTTTAGGACTTAACGGCTTGTATCATAGGCTCGTGGGGCATTGGTATAGCATTTTAGGCAAGTAGTGACTAAAAGCTATCATTGAACCATCTTTACAAACATATTTACCTTCATAACCCAAACATTTTTACTACATTCACCCTTATTCTCCTATTTCAAGCCTTATTTCCGAATTCATTTTTGCTAATTTTTCTCAATTCAAGGTACTTTTCATTTCTTTTTCCTCACCCGGCTCATGAGTTTTTTTAATTTCTTTCTCTCTTTCCCAACTAACCACCTTATTTTCATTTATTTACCAAAATAAGGGCCACCCTTAACTTAGGGTTTTAGCCTGAGGTGAAGTACACGATATCTAATCCCCAAACCAGGGCCACCATTTGTAGCCACCCTCAACTTAGGCTTTTAGACTCAATCAAGGTTCACATGTTCAAGGATAGACTAGGGCCAATGTCAAGGTATTTCATCAAACATAGGTAATCTAGTAAGGTGTCAAGAAAGAAGGAGTACATGAGAAGCTCAAACATTTGGAACAAAGGGTTCACTAACACATTTGGTAGGTCATTTAGGCAAAAGTAAGCTCACTAGAAGATCAAAGCCCTAAGATCTCTTCTAAATCAATCACATCACCTAACCAATCTTAAAGTAACAAGGAAAGTTCTGAGTAAATATATGGTACATTAATGCAACAAAATAAGCTCATAACACACATGGCATTAAACACACAATCAAGTATAGATGCATAGGTCATGCTTGAAGTCTAAACTTACATTTACATTATCAGAAAAAACATCAACAGATAATCAAAATGCATGATTGCATCAATAAGCAACAATCTAAAAAAATATGGGGGTACCTAAAATTTTCAAATCATTCAAAAAAGCATTTAAATACTATGTATATACCAAAAGACTATAGTACTACATATTTACACATTATCTACACTACCTAAACATGCCTGTTCAACAGAAAATTCAAACATCCATAAGGAAAAAAAATCATGGCAAGAAAACCTTGGGATAAAAAATAGAGGAAATTATGGACTCGAGGCTACTCAGACTTCACCTTAAACCATTACATCCCACATCCCACCAAAATAGAATACTTTTCCCTCAAAGTAAAGACATATATAAAAAATACAAGGGGTATACCTTGGATTGCCTCCCAGGAAGTGCCTGATTTGTTGTCATGGCATGACAGGTAGCTTTTTGTACTTATGCATCTTTAAGGTCCAAATCTTTCACTATCTGGATTTCATTCATATCGCCCATGTATAGTTTGACCCTCTGACTGTTGACTTTGATGATTTTACTATCCCTGCTTTCTAACTCGATGGCTTTAGAAATTAAAACACGAACTACCTTCAAAGGTCCCATCCACTTAGATCTAAGTTTCCCAGGAAACCACTTCAAGCTAGAGTTATAAAGTAACGCCATGTCTCCTGGAGAAAAGTGGCGGTTCTCAATTCTATGGTCATACTGAAGTTTCATTCTTTGCTCGTACAATACAGAACTCTCATATGCGCACAGTCTAAACTTATCAAGCTCATTTACTTGTATTAATCTAGATGTTACTGCTTTACTCCTATTTACATTTAGCTTTTTCAGTGCCCATAGTGCCTTGTGCTCAAGTTCAACTGGCAGATGGTAAGCTTTCCCAAACACCAATTGGTATGGAGACATTCCAATTGGAGTTTTGAAGGCCGTACAGTAGGCCCATAAGGCGTCGTCCAAATTTCTTGACGAATCAGTATGATTCACATTCACCATTTTGGATAAGATTTTCTTCATCTCCCTGTTTAATACATCCACTTGCCCACTCGTTTGGGGATGGTACGGGGTTGCCACTCGGTGCTTCATACCATACCTTTCAAGAAGAGAATGGAACAGTCGATTGCAAAAGTGAGAATATCCATTACTGATAATTGCCCCAGGTGTACTAATCATGGAAAAAATGTTTCTTCGGAGAAACCGGGTAACACTCTTGCCCTCATTGTTTGGTAATGCTATGGCCTCTACCCATTTTGAGACATAATAAACTGCAACCAAAATATACTTATTACAAAGAGAGCTAACAAAGGGTCCCATAAAATCAATGCCCCAAACATCAAATAGTTTTATCACCAAAATAGGATTTAGAGAGATTTCGTGCCTTCGCGAAACCCCACCCTCTCTTTGGCATCTATCACAATACTTAACATAATCATGGGCGTCTTGATGTATAGATGGCCAATAATATCCATATTATAACACCTTATAACCAGTTCGAGCTCCACTGTGATGACCACCCACCAACGATGAGTGGCATGCTTCAACAATACTCATCATCTCAACTTTGCAACACATCCACGGATGATCCCATCTGCACAAATATGAAATAAATATGGCTGATCCCAGAAGAACTCCTTTGAGTCGTGTATAAACTTGCGACGCTAATGGGTATTCAAATCAGGAGGCACTATATCACTCACCAAGTAGTTAGCATAGTCTGCAAACCAAGGTATAAGATCATGTGAGGCTACCAAAACTCTCTCATCTACGAATGAATCATTGATGTCAAGTCCGTCATCAAATTTCACCATAGCTTCATCTTTCAATCTAGAAAGATGGTCGGCTACCTGATTTTCTGATCCCTTTCTGTCAATCACATCAAAATTGAATTCTTCAAAGAGGAGTACCCATCCGATCATCTCGATTTTGCATTCTTTTTAGCCATGAGATATTTGAGCGCTGCGTTGTCTGTGTGTACTATCACCTTAGCTCATAACAACGGAATTTTTCAAAGGCAAAAACTAAGGCTAGCAATTCCTATTCTGTAACTGCATAATTTTTTTGGGCCATATTAAGTTCTTTGCTAGCATAATAGATAGGATGTAGAATCCTATTTTCTGTGATGCCCAGCACCACACCTAATGCAACCCCACTTGCATCACACATTAGTTCAAATGGTTTTGACCAAACCGGAACCACAATAATGGGTGCCGAAGTTAACTTTATTTTCAATTCTTTTAATGTATGCATGCATCATCGAATACAAACTTGGCATCTTTCTCCAACTTGCACAATGGTTGAAAGATCTTGGAAAAATCCGTTATGAAGTGTCGGTAGAACCGTGCATGGCCTAGAAAAATCCTGATACCTTTCACACAGATTAGTGGTGGCAGTTTCTCGATAACCCTCTATTTTTGCTTTATCCATCTCGATTCCCTTGCCTGAAATTCTGTGACCAAGCACGATGACTTCTTTGACCATACAATGACATTTCTCCCAATTCAACACCAACCGACTCTCAACACACCTTTGCAACACATCACACAAATGTAGCAAAAATTCTTCAAAAGACTGTCCAACCACACTGAAATCATCCATGAATACTTCTATAGTGCTTTCAACCATGTTCGAGAAAATAGACATCATGCATTATTGGAATGTGGCTGGAGAATTACACAGCCTAAAAGTCATTCTCATAAATGTGAAGGTACCATATGGACATGTGAAAGTTGTCTTCTCTTGATCCTGGGGCAGAATAACAATTTGGTTATACCCAGAGTATCCATCAAGGAAATAATACCATCCCTTCTCTGCCAGTCTGTCAAGCATTTGGCCCATGAAGGGCATTGGAAAATGGTCTTTCTTAGTGGAAGCATTGAGTTTTCTGTAATCTATACACACTCTCCATCCGGTGACTGGTCGCATATGAATCAACACATTCTTTGCATTAGGTACCACTGTGATACCTCCCTTCTTCAGTACACACTGCACTAGACTAACCGATTCACTGTCAGTGATCGAGTAGTTTACTCCTACATCCAACCACTTGATGATTTCTTTCCGCACAACCTCTTGCATTGGGGGGTTCAACTATTTCTGGTGTTCGATACTAGGTGCTTGACTACTTGAGTCTTATGAGTGCAATCCCAGGGGGTATACCAATGATGTCTGCAATTTTCCACTCGATGGCTTTTTAGAATTTTTTGAGAATATAGACAAGGGCCTCTATTTGGACTTTCACTTAAATCAGCTGCAATTATAACTGGTAGCATGTTATTTTCTCCCAGGTATGCATACTTCAGATGTGCAGGTAGTGCCTTCAACTATAACTCAGGTGGGACTTCTACAAAAGGCTTTGTAAGTGGCGTTTCCCTATTGTAAAAATCCAACTCCAACTGGCCTGTCACCTAGCCCCAAACGACACTCCAAGTGTATTTAACGTTTCCTTGTAACGTCTCCAAGAGATAAACTTGCCCTTTGGTGACCTAACATTGCCTTTCCATTCAAGAACTGCCTCATTTGGAAAGTGAAAATACACTCTCTTAGTTCGGCAATCCATAGTGGCATAATAAGAAGCTTACCAATCCATACCCATTATAACATTAAATTCCACCATTTCTAACTCAATAAGGTCAGCCAATGTATCACGATCATAAGCAGTTACTACATAGTCATAATAAACCCTTCTAGCCATAATAGATTCACCGATTGGTGTAGACACTCCAAATGGTTCATTTAATAATTTGGGTATTCTCTTAAGCTTCCCAGCAACTAGTGCAGTGATGTATGATAGTGTAGAGCTAGGGTCAATCAATGCATATATATTATGTGAAAAGATGGATAATGTACCTGTGACTAAATCAAGTGAAGCTTCCATATTCTGTCGACTCCCTAGTGCATAAGTGCGATTCTGGACCCCGCTAGAGCTAGTTGTCCCTCTAACACCTCTACCACGAACCATAGGTGCTTGCAAACCACTACCTACTAGAAGGACTGATGATGATAATGCAACAGCTGAACCAGTGGGTTGTACCATAGCACCCATACATCTCCTCGGGCAATCTTTTATCATATGTCCTGGTGTGCCACACCAATAACAAACATTTTTCCTAACACGACACATACCTGGATGACTCCTTCCACACTATTTACAAAGTTGTCTAGAAATCATTGGTTGTCCTACTGAATAACCCATTGTCCGGGAATCTTGCCTTTCCCCTCGTAGACCAAACTGATTACTTCTGGGCCCTTGAAGTTGTGGTAGAGCACTGGCTATAGAGTAGGAGGATGATGGCCTAGGGGTTCTATTAGAAAACCGACGCCTAATATCCCTTTGGGGTGGTGTAAACTACCTTGTAGATCTGGCTCGTTTGGCGTGCCCCCTTTCTAACTCTTGTGTCCTTCTCCTCTGCCTCTGATCCTCCAATTTTTGTGCAAAAGCCTGCATTCTCGC
>JAABOM020000103.1:3995590-4039999 GCA_011800125.2 Solanum clarkiae
ATTTTTACCCGCAAAATTCACTTGATTCCATACTCACGCACCATAAGTTAGTAAAATTTAAAATATTCCTCAATCACAACAATTTTTCTGAATGAGCAATCGACCTCCATTTAGTTAATTACGGGGTCTAACAAATTGATTTTGGATACTTTGACCAAATTCGAGAGAGAAATTCTAGACAGGCTCAATGATTTTTGTAATCAAAACAAAAACTAAGGTAAAATTGAAAAAAATGGGATACCTTGTATATATAAATTTCTATTATCACGTCCTTCTTTTTATCGTCATTTTCCTCTTGATCAATATTTTCTCTTCAGGTTTTCTGCATACCTCCTAGTTTAGGCTCTATAACTCTATTTTTAGGTATTTGAGTTATTTTTAGCTAAATCCCAATACTCGTGTCAATATACAAATTCATATCCCCGAATCATAATATTTAGATAATAGAGAATGTGACCTCTAAATTCGCACCCATATCGGATAGCCGCTCCTGAGTCTGAGCAGCTTAGAAAGATAAAATTGATTGGTTATTTTATCAATTGGAAAAAAAATATTAAAAGAAATCCTTTATAAGAGAAAGTAACAAGTTTGAGTTTCAAGGATCTAGAAGGATAACCTTCATAAGGAAATATATTAGTTTATTTTTTAAATTTATAGACTTCTTTTGATTTTTCCTTTAAGCCACTAACGTGCTTGAGCGACCCCTGCATGAGTCACGGCAAATACCTATGAATTCCAAAACATCTTGTTTCCAACTACCTTCTATATGGTGTACTAAGTATATGTTATATTACTCCCCATCGAAAAATAAGATGTATGTTATATAACTTAAAATCACTTTGCTTGAAGGATTTAAAAGGCCACTTTCTGGTTTTCAAAGAGCTTAACACAAAAATGAAATGCTTCATGCTCATAAATTTTAGAAAGAAAAAAGATCTACTTATGAGCAACTTTAACATTCCATGTGTTTCCATGGACTTTCTTCATCTCAGACGCTCCTTGCACTTTGCAGAGTATGCTCTCAAACCTTTCCAATCAATCACTATGTTATTGTGTACCTTCTTTCAGTTACTTGAGAATCAGTAAATCTTTGAAGTCAACATTATTTTTAGAATGATCATTCAGATCATTTTGTCAAAATTTTAGAATGTAAAAAATCATTTATTAACAAACCAATTTTCTGGCAATAATGCAAATAACAAACCAATTTTCATGCTTTATTGTCTATTGAAAATATCTTGCATAAGTGCATTACTCTTGTAGCAACCTGGCTCAACATTGTGAAGTATTATCCGCTCTTAGGCCTAGCCCATCACGGATTTATCCCTTTGGGCTTACCCCAAAAGGCCCCTCACAGTATATAGACTAGTCCTTTACTTATATACCCAACATCTCTCTTATGTTTTGCTGATGTGGGACTTCTCATCTCAAGATGGGTTGTTACATACACCCCCTCTATGGACTCAGCATCCTCGCTGAGGTTTACCCCATCAGATGAGATTGTTCTCCCATGTGCCCCATAGATGGTCATAGATGAGTTCAGAGTCCATGAGTACCCATATATGTTTCTTGAAATACTTTCTTGATTATTTTCTTGAAAATTGTGTCTGTTACATGTACTTTCACATGTTGATGATCATCGTAAACTTATTTTTCTTGAGTTGAATATTTTTCATGAAATATTGTATAAATCCTATATGTTAACTTTTGAAAGCATGCATGAATGGACCTAAGGATGGAGTCTAGAGCCTTGACTAGAGTATGTTGATGGAGATCTTGATGTGAGTATGAGGTTGAGCTACTTGAGCTTGATGATCCTATGAGTCTTCCTAATTGAGTTATTTATGTTCTGTCTAAATGACTTTTTCTAATTGATGATCTGAGTCCTTGAGTTTTTAAATGAGAATTGAGTTCATTGAGATGAGTTAAAGTCCCTGAAATAATAGAGGACCCTTAAGTTTTAGTTGACGAGATGATGAGAGTCTCCATGAGACTAATTGAGATGATGAGTGTCTCCATGAGACCAATTGAGATGATAAGTACCTCCATGAAGTTACTTGAGAAGAGGAGTAGGAGTCTTATGAGCATTGAGTCTTGGGAGGAAAATAGAGTATCGAAATGAGTAAGAGTGAGTCCCACTTGCACTCATTACCTATGTTGGCCCAGTGTAGGAGAGAATTGAACCATTACATCTCATGGTCCCCTCTCGAGTTTACATACCTGAAATAATAGAGGATGGCAGAGTTCAGATTCCTTGTAGATTATATTTGTTCCTTACCTAGAAAGTATGGAATGACTATGGTAATATCAACGGGATTGTTGTATAACCCTTGGCTCATAAGTGGTTGTTGTCGGTTAAGAGAAACTCTTAGTGAGTTCCTAAACTGAGTAATCTGAGTCGAGATGAGATAATTTGAGATAAGATGAGTTGAGATGAATCCTTTTGAGATGAATCTATTTTGATTGATGAGTTGATTGGTTGATGGGTCACTTGTCTACTCTTTACTCTTTCTTTAGATAGACATTTGACATATTGATTTTTACTATAGTTGATGTTCATTGTTGTTTCTATATTATTCTACCTGTTTCGATTTTATTCAGCTATTTTATATACCGGTACATTCCAAGTACCGACGTCCCCTTTTGGACTGGATTATTTTATGATGTAGATACACAAGATAGAGGTCATCAGCAGGCGCATCGTTGAGGATCTTTAGACGTTCAGCAGATTGGTGAGCCTCCCCTACTTCAGAGGATTTATTACCTATTTTCATCATGCTTTGGAGTTAGAATCACTTAGATTTTATTTTGATTGAGGTAGCCATGGGTCTATCATTGGCACCACCTAATAGTGATAGAGGCTTCATAGACTTGAGTCGAATATTGATGTTGAGACTTGTGAGCTAGTTTCTTTCTACTAGCCTTTTATTATATTATTATTTGAGATTATATGAAGAGATGTACCCATTTATTTCCTTATATTTTCCACTGATTAGTAGAATATATGAAGGAATGAATGTAATGAGGTGGTTCATTTGGGGACTAGCAATAGTCTCTGAGTGTTGACCATGTCTTGGGTCCCCTCTCGGGGCGTCTTAAGTCTTAACCTTCTCTTTGGCATTTGTGTTATAAATAATTATGCCGTCTAGATCTCAAAAGACTTCCAAGGATATGATCAAAAACCTGTTTCGTTAACTTAACATTTGAGTTGTGTATCGATATGTGGTATTTGTTAGTTTTAATTTATGCATTTTCTTTTCAGCCCCCCTCCCCCCTCAAGTTTGCTCGATTTGTTTCATAGCTGACTGA
Source organism: Solanum clarkiae (assembly GCA_011800125.2). Classification (NCBI taxonomy): domain Eukaryota; kingdom Viridiplantae; phylum Streptophyta; class Magnoliopsida; order Solanales; family Solanaceae; genus Solanum; species Solanum clarkiae. Next base: position 3,998,900 of record JAABOM020000103.1, read on the forward strand.
TCAGGAAACTTATCTTGAGGACTCAAGTGGACGGCGATGGAGGGTAACAGTGTTTAACTATCACGGTTCACGTTCTATCCAACAGAGATACAACAACAACAACATACCCCAGTGCCTCAAAAGGCTCCCGCTCATTGCGGGGTGAGGGGGGGTCGGATGTACGCAGCCTAACCCTTATGTTTAAAAACATAAAGCGACTGTTTCCATCTCTATCCAATAGAGATGGCCTAAATTTATGTCACACCATGGTCTGGAGTTGGGTGACTTCTTGGTTTTCCACTATGTTCCAGGTCAGCACTTCATTGTTAAAAAATTCGGAAGAAAAGGTGTGAAAAGAAGAAGTCTTGCAGTGATATTGGCAACGGAAGAAAAAGAGCAAGAACTTAACCTGAAGCAACTACCGCGTCTGAGCTATTTCAAACACCTGATATAAATTTAATCGAGAAAAAGAGTAAAATCTGATGAATCAGAGTCTGAAAAGGTCCTATACAGGCCAAAGATCACTGACTTTGCAACAAATAGTGATGCTGAAACTGGGAAGGGACAATCAGTACATTCAGCTATAAATGTGGATGAATCATTTTGCATGATCTATAGAAGTTCTCAATATGATCAACAAGATGACCATTTGTACTTGGATCTGTCAAGTTTTGAAATGTCAGTAAGGAGACCTCTTGCAGAAGGAACTAACAGTCTTTTAGAAGGTGACACCGCAAAGGATAATCATGTTGAAACCAATTTAAGATCAGAAGAAGAACCAAATCTAAATGTTGAAATAGGCAACTTGAATTCAGAAGCATTGTTGTTAAAGCTTGAGACTGGAATCACGATAACCAATATAGTTAGTAGACCAGCAGAGGATATTCCACTGCCAGGTCCAAAATATAAGAAATCCAACAAAGCATTTGATTCCAACCCACCTCTCAAGACATATTGCAAAAGAAAATATCGACAAACGGACAAAGAGTTGGACAGTTCTGGACAAACACAACTTCTACAACAGTTGCAATTATTCCCTTGAATTGCTTGAGCAGTTGGTCTTGTAGTTAGGTGTTAGTTTCATCCTATTATATTTTCTATAAATATGTAACTAGGATCAATTATTAGGGATATGTATTTTCAGAATTAAAAAATTGTATTTTGGAGTCTTGTCCTCTCCATATGGGCAACTTTATTGGTATATTTGTGTTTAAGATTCTTGCACAAACTATTACCAGTAAATTACTTGCTTCATCCTATTTCTTTTTGTTTCTCCTCTTTTGATTACTATCAGATTTGGTCCAGAGCAGTCTGATCTAAAATGGTAAATACCATATCTAATTCTCAAGAAGGAGTTCACAATGTTGAATGTCTTTCCTAACAATTATCTGCCATAGCATCAAAATTAAATACAATTTACTCACTGGCAGCAAATGTAGCAAAATTGAAAGCGCAGACTAGTTTCACCCAACAAGAAGAATCTAGTCACCGAAATCGTAATAAAGGAAAATCCATTTGGCAAGAAGAGGAAGAAGATATTGATAGTCCAACTTGGCCAAAAAATCCTTCACGAAGGCCATACACAAAGATGGAATTCCCCAAATTTGAAGGAGGCGATCCTAGAGGATGGATTTTGAAAGCAGAAAAATATTTCTTTCATTTTCAAACTCAAGAAGAATACAAAGTTGACATCGCATCGATGTATTTGGAAGGGGATGTGCTGGATCTCTGTTCTTGGATAAATCGTGAGAGAAATTTGCTTTATTGGGAAGAACTTGTTAACACATTCCAAGAAAACTATTGTCCTTCGGAGTTCCAAAATCCCTACGAGCATCTTTGTAGCATTCAACAAATGGGTTCTATACAGGAGTATCGTCAAGAATTTGCAAAACGTTCATCTAGGGTCACAAACTGGGCAGATCACTGTCTCTTAGAGGTCTTCCTGAATGGACTGAAAGAGGAACTTAAATCGAATGGTAGGATTCACAAACCTAGAATAGTTTATAGGGCTGTGAGTTTGGTACTTGAATTTGAGAATAAATTAGGCCCTATTCGCCTCACTAAAGTGCCTAATTGGTCTCAAACCAACAGATCCATACAACAGCCATTGCAGTCTATTAGACACACACAGAACAATTCTTCATCCTCACATAACATTCCTCGCAACAATGTTTCTACCAGCCCAGCCACTTCCCAACCTTTTCAAACGCGATCATGGGAAATTGAGAGGAGAAATCTGATGGCACAAGGACTTTATTATCGTTACCATGAGAAATTCGCACCCAGTCATAGATGAAAATCCGCAAAACTATCTCTCATGGAGCTTACCGAAGAAGAGCAATTTGAAACTGTTGACGAGGTCAATGCAGTAGTTAGTGACAACTCTCAAGAAAATGACATTGCTGAAATTTCATTTTATGCCATTTTGGGGCAGCCAGTTGGTGCTACAATGAAGCTTCAGGGTGAAATCAACCATAAAAAGATCTTAATACTCGTGGATAGTCGTTCCGCACATAACTTTAATGCTGAATCCATTGTGGAGGAACATAGTTTCCTAGTGGAAATAGTTCCAACGTTCAGTGTGCAAATAGGGAATGAAAACATCACACGTTGCAGTAAAGTTTTTCGGAATCTTCAAATTTAATTGTCGGGCTTTACCATCACTCAGGATTACTACCCTTTTGCACTTGGAGGGGATGATTTGGATTTTGGTATTAAATGGTTAGCTTCTCTTGATACTATTCAAGCTAATTGGAAGGATATGTTCATGATTTTCAATTGGCAGGGGAAACGTTACAAATTACAAGGCATAAAATCAACAAATTCAGCCACGACTTCCCTCCAGTCTTTTAACTTGATATCAGCGATTCCAGGTAATCCAATCCACACACTCTTAGATGAATTTCAGTTTGTATTCTCTGAACCAACATCTCTTCCACCATTTAGAACACATTCTCATGTTGTTCCTTTGTTACCCAATTCTAAACCTCCAAACATCAGACCTTATCATTACCCACATAGCCAAAAAACTAAAATTGAAAACTAAGTTGCTTTATTAGAATCTGGTTTCATTGATCCTAGTTCAAGTCCCTTTGCTAGTCTGATTCTGCTGGTGAAAAAGAAAGATAAGTCTTGGCGTTTTTGTGTGGATTACCGTAGCCTTAACAAAATCACTGTCCCAAACAAATATTCCATCCCTAACATTGAAGAGTTGTTAGATGAGTTACATGGAGCCATAATTTTTTCAAAAATTGATCTTCGTTCAGGATACCATCAGATTCATGTCCAACCAGATGATGTCTATAAAACTGCCTTTCCCATTCATTCAGGCCATTATGAGTTTCTTATAATGCCTTTTGGACTCACCAATACACCTCCATGTTTAAGGTGCCATGAATGATCTTTTCAGGCCATATCTTCAGAAATTTGTCCTAGTGTTCTTTATCCTAATCTATAGTCCTGACCCTCAAATACACCAGCAACACCTTCAAACAGTTCTTCATCTTCTTTCTGTCAATTATTTCTTTGCTAATCCAAAGAAATGTTTGTTTGGTCAATACCAAATTGGTTTTTTGGGTCATGTGATTTCTCAAGATGGTGTAGCAGTGAATTCCAGAAAAACTTATCTGCAGTGTTGGATTGGCCTGTCCGTAAGAATGTCAAGGAACTTCATGGTTTCTTAGGTCTCACGGGTTATTATAGGCGCTTGTTAAGAACTATGGGATCCTAGCTCATCCTTTGATAGAATTGACCAAGAAAGATGTTTTTTCCTGGAATACAAAAGTAGAAGAGGTATTCCAAAAGTTTAAAAGAAACTTGACATCAGTACCGGGGCTTCGCCTTCCCGATTTTAATCAACAGTTTACTGTTGAGTGTGATGCTTCATTTGGCAGAGTAGGAGCTATTTTACTGCAACAGTGTCATCCCATAGCCTATTTCAGTGAGGGATTTTCCTTTTTTAGTCGCATTAAATCTACTTACGATCATGAGTTGTTGGCTTTGGTCCTTGCTTTACAAAAATGGAAGCACTATCTTTTAGGTCTGCATTTTATTGTCACTACTGACCATTGTAATCTAAAGTATCTCATGCATCAACGGGTGACTACTGCTGAACAACAAGTCTTGTTGTTTAAATTGTTGCCTTTTGATCTCACTATTGTCTATAAGTGAGGAAGTGAAAACAAAGGAGCTGATGTGTTATCTCATCACCCTCAACATGCTGATTTCTTTAATATGGTGATGTCGATTCCATTAAATTTCAGTGATTTAACAGAAGCAATTGAAGCTGATCCACATACTAAGCAGATTCGAGATCAACTTTCTTCTGATCTGTCGGTTCATCCTGATTTCTCACTATCTGCTAACCTTCTTTACTACAAATCTCGGCTGGTTATTCCTGATTATTCTGACCAAAAAGCCAAGATTTTAGCAGAGTCACATGATTCTCCTATAGGACATGAAGGTTACTTGAAAACTCTCGAGAGGATAGCTGCAAATTTTTACTGGCCTTATCTAAAGCTTGATGTTAAGTTGTTTGTCCAGAATTTCTTGATATTCCAGCTACATAAATATGAACATTGACTCCAGCTAGTCTCTTACAGCCTTTGCCTCTTCCTAACAGAGTTTGGGAGGATATCTCCCTCGATTTAATTATTGGACTTCCTCCTTCTAATGGCTTTGATACTATTCTTGTGGTGGTGGATAAGTTTAGCAAATACAACCATTTTCTTCCTTTATCTCATCCCTTTACTGATAAAACAGTGACCAGGGTTTTCTGCAAGGAAATTGTCAGGTTGCATGGTTTACCTCATTCCATTCTTTCTAATCGCGACGTTGCCTTCACAAGTGCATTTTGGCATGAACTCTTTCGCATTAGTCGCACTCATCTCCATATGGGTACTTCATATCATCCACAATCTGACGGCCAGACGAAGGTGGTCAATTGATGCCTTGAAACTTATTTACGTTGTTTTGCTCATGACAAGCAAAATCATTTCAATATCTAAGTTGGGCTGAATATTCTTTCAACATCGGATACCATTCTTCATCCAATATGACTCCTTTCCAGATTGTGTATGGGAAGGCACCACCACTCTTGTATCCATTTGTTCATGGAGAAACTAAAATTGTTGAACTTGAACAATAGCTCCTGGAACGAGATCAAATATTAGATGTACTACGGTCCAATCTCATTAAGGCTCAATCAAGAGTGAAGGCTCAAGCTGATTCTAAGCGACATGACTTATTCTTTAATGTGGGAGATGCTGTATTCCTCATTTTGCGTCCTTATCGGCAAAAGAGTTTAGCCAAACATATTAATGAAAAGCTTAAACATATTAATGAAAAGCTTTCACCTTGATATTTTGGACCATACAAAATTGTTTGCAGAGTTGGTCCTGTTTCTTATGAATTGCAGCTGCCTCAGACATCCAAGGTACATCCTATTTTTCATGTCTTGCTGCTTTTTCCAGCTCATGGTTGTTCCTATAGTACTTCCACTCCACCCTTACCACTATCGGGTGAATTAGAATTTATCGTTGAACCCGAAAAGGTTTTAGCAAATCGTTGTATGAAAGAACTGGGAGTGCCAACTCTGGAATTGCTTATTCAATGGCGTCATCAACCTGTTGAAGAGGCTAGTTGGGAAGACTATGACTTGCTTGCTGTTAAATTCCTTTTGTTCTTCCTTGAGGACAAGATATCTATTCAGGAAAGGTGCACTGATACCGACCTATCTCTCAGGACATATTGAAGAAGAAAATATCAACAAAAGAACAAAGAGTTGGACAGTTCTAGACAAATACACCTTCTACAGTAGTTGCAACTATTCCCTTGAATAGCTCCAGCAGTTAGGTGTTAGTCTTATCCTATTATGTTTTCTATAAATATGTAATTAGGATCAGTTATTAGGGATATGTATTTTCAGAATTAAACTACTGTATTTTGGAGTCTTGTCCTCTCCACATGGACAACTTTATCGGTATAATTGTGCTTAAGATTCATGGATAAACTATTACCGGTAAATTACTTGCTTCATCCTATTTCTTTTTGTTTCTCTTTTTCTGGTTACTATCAGCATTTCAGTTTGGTAAGCTTTCTATTCATGACAAATTGTTTTTGTTGAATATTGGGGCAGTGAGTGCTCAGCTGAAAATTCATTTTTGTGATAGTATGTTGAGCTTGATCTTAGTCTTGAACTAGCTTTTGTGTTCAGTTAGGCTCAATGTCTATCACCTTAACACAAATATATTCTCGGGTCGCAGTTAGATTCCATAAGGCCTCAAAGCTTCTTTGCTTTTCATCTTTTTGTCCCATCGATCTAATTTCTCATATACTTTCTAAGTTTCTACGATTTTCTAAAGTTCCCTTTGGTGAAAATGTCTTTCTACCTTCCATCTTTGGCTTCAACACTATGTTAGCTGTATCTATTTCCTAATTAATTCCTTGCCCGCAAAGCAAGAGGGTGTATTTCATAATTATATTTATTGTTGTTGTTGTAAATTTATTTTCTTGATCATGAGTGATTCAATCATTAGTGGTGATGTCACAACAATCTGGTCAAGACGAGTACCATAAGGAACTAAGTGTAACCCCCGGTAAAATTACCAAAATACTCATAGAGGAGAGAGGAGCGCATAATGCGTCTTTTCATGCTCCGATGGCAAATCTGAGGCCGGATATGCGATCAGCATAAAAAAATGAATGGGGAAGTGGTCTTGATTGATTTTTAGAGCAATTAAATCAAAAAATAATTTTTCGATGGAAAAACAAAAAACAATGAGGTACACGACAGGTGTGTGATGCACACCTGCCGTAGACCAACACTTAATTTTCTTCCAAAAATCTTCTACGGGATTGGAAAGCTCGTTCAGAGAATTTTCGGTGAAAATCACCTAGAATATATAGGGTCTATGTCGCGGACCCCCTATCCCGAGACGAAAAGTTTTTCTTGATTTCGTGAGGGGCATTATAGACCTTTCCCAACCCCTCCTAAAGTCAAAACACGATCTAAATGGGTCATTTTGAGCGTAAAAAGGGTTTTAAACCCCATTCTAAGTCCATTCTAAGTTCTTGAAAAAGACTAGGGGTAAAGAAGAGCAAGAAATTGAGGAGTTCGAGGAGAATTCTTTGAGGTTCATTGTCAAAAGCTTCACACCTAGTATGTAAGGCTAAACTAAAACATAGGATTGTTCTTCCATCTGCCCTATAGATAGTAATAGAGGAGTTAAGAGTCTATGAGTCCCCATACATGTTTATTGACATACTTTCTTGAATATTTTATTGAAAATTATATCTATTACATGTATTTTCATATGTTGATAATCATCATAAACTTGTTTTCTTGAATTGAACATTTTCTATGAGACACTGTATAAACCCTATATGATATTTGTGAAAGCATGCATGAATGAACCTAGGGATGGAGTCTAGAGCCTTGACTTGAGTATGATAAGTGAAGTCTTGATGTGAATATGAGGTTGAGTTAATTGAGCTTGATGATCCTATGAGTCTTCACAATTGAGTTCTTGAGTTCTTTTTAAATGACTTCTTGTAAATGATGATTTGAGTCCTCGAGTTCTTAATGAGAATTTACTTAATTGAGATGAATTAAAGTCCCTGAAAACAAGAGAGGACCTTTGAGTTTGAGTTTATGAGATGATGAGAGTCTCTGTAATGACCCGGTGTTGTACGACATCATTGGACCTTGAAAATTTTGTTTTGGATAAAAATATGGACCAAGTGTCGTCTCAAGGGAGACCACACAGCTAGTGTGAGGTCACACGAGTCATGTGGTCTCTAATGAGGCACTACTTGGCCTTATTTTTGTGTATTGACCCTTGGTATGAAGTTACAAGCTAAGACATACCTCACTAGTACACCACACGGGCTGTGTGACCCTTCATGGACTGTGTGGAGGAGCCGTGAAGTGTCTTGAGCTTGGAGCCCCACCATTTGGGGCTAACTGAGGTCACATGACCCCTCACACGACTCATGTGATGTCTCACGGGCCGTGAGGGTGCCTAATGGCTTCCAGCGTGAAAATATTCTAAGTATGAAATCACCGTCTCGTAACTTTTCCACAAAAATTTCCTAAGTGTGGGTAGAAGGGAGCACCACAAGAACTATGTGGCTTCACACGGCCGTTAAGTCGTCTGTGTGGTGAGCCTTGTTCGAAAAATTCCAAGTGTTGGGTTATGGCTCCAATTTCCAAAAATTTGTCTAAGTATCGTGTAACACCCCACATCTTACGTGTACTATTCTGATGCATATGGAACATGATATGGATTGGTAGAAGGAGCGCCAATTTTAAAAGTGCCTAACGTTTGAATGAGAGGGCTATATTTAGGTCTAGTGCTTAAGACGAGCAAGGGCATATACGTTTTAAGCCAAATTGGGGAGGTAGAGGCCTTAAGTGAGGTTAGAGAATTGAGGTTCTTGTAGAACTTAGGAAGCTAGCAGGTGAGTCACCTACGTGCTTAGCTCAAATTTGCTAGCTAAATGGAGACGAGGCCTAACGCCGAATTTTGTCCAAGTCTGATAAAGAGAAAAGTCCAAGTTAAGGGTGTAATTTTGGTCCACGTTTTCTCTTCATCAATGGACTATATTTTCAGCCTAAGAAGGATATAAAAAGAGCCCAAGGACATCATAATTCACTTGATGATTAGGCCCAAACTAACTAAAGAAAAAGGAGAAAAATGGGCAGCAAAGGGCATATACGTTTTAAGCCAAATTGGGGAGGTAGAGGCCTTAAGTGAGGTTAGAGAATTGAGGTTCTTGTAGAACTTAGGAAGCTAGCAGGTGAGTCACCTACGTGCTTAGCTCAAATTTGCTAGCTAAATGGAGACGAGGCCTAACGCCGAATTTTGTCCAAGTCTGATAAAGAGAAAAGTCCAAGTTAAGGGTGTAATTTTGGTCCACGTTTTCTCTTCATCAATGGACTATATTTTCAGCCTAAGAAGGATATAAAAAGAGCCCAAGGACATCATAATTCACTTGATGATTAGGCCCAAACTAACTAAAGAAAAAGGAGAAAAATGGGCAGCAAAGGCCCATCAATTTGGAGCCCCTTAAAGCCCAATTGAAGGGTCAAGAAGTTACATCACCAACTTAATAAAGTAAGTCTAAAAATGCCTTAGTAAGTGGGCCAAAAGCCCCCTTTAAAAAGGATTTAAAACAGCTCCCTCAAGCCACTTTGATTTGGACAAAAAATCTGTATTTCTAGGTTACTTTTGCTCTCTTTCAACTTATACAAAGAAGCCCTCACAACCTCATAAGGGTTCCTAAAGTAGACATAAAAACTTGAGGTTAAAGTTAAGTAACGCTACTTGTGCATTTAGTATGGTTTGTGTATGAAAAACAAGAAGTATATGCTAGTTATGCTTGTGTTAGAAATTTGGACAGCATGTATCCTAAGGATGGTTGTGCACTTTTCTTGTTTATTAAGAGGCTTTTATCTTCTTGGTTGGCTGAATTATGAAGTAAGACTTATGTTTTTAACAAGGTTCAGTTTGTTAGTGATGTAACCAAGCTGCTGCACCACTTTTGCAGTCTGCAAAAGTGAGTTCTTGTATGATATCGCAATTATGTTCTTTGCACGAACTTGTGGGCTGGTAGTTCAGAATTGTTGTTCCATGAACTTCACCTACTTTTGGACTATTTGTGGACTATTTGACAACTGGTTTTATGTGTAAATAATGTTGGATATAGTCTGGTTAAAGTTGAAAAAGGTTCGGGATTGTTGACGTCGAAATGTAGCGAGAATACATAATGTGATGCTTCCTATTTGTGTATTATGTATGATTGTTTTGTGTTTTACCTTGTGAGATGTTTTAAGACTATTAAGGGTCTAAAACAAGCTGTATATTAGGTGTACATAAGAATGGTTATTGGAAAATGCAATTATAAGTGGAAAGATTGAAAGAATGCCTTGGGGTCGCTAAATACAAGCTTGCTGCCCGGATGTTACTTTTTATAAGATTGGACTGCCAAGAAGTTTTTCTTAGCTGCTAATACCATTATTATTGCCTACTCTATTGTACATAAATATTTGATGGAACAGGAGGTTAGTTCGAGGTAATAATGAGGTCATATATCAAGGTATGTAAGACTACTCAATTTCGTATTACTTGGCATGAAATCTAGATTCTTCCTTGGCACATAAAGGAACTTATCAACTCCGACACAACTATTAACCATGTCTCCACTCTTTCACATGTTCATATTCTCCCATACATAGTCACCTTCAAATCTGCATACATACTTAGATACCAAGATATATGGGTTCTTGTTGCTAAATGAAGTTCAAGAGTTGTTTCATCTCATACGCATTTCATTATTTATGTAATGTACTCTTTTCATTGTCGTATTGTGTTGTATGATATTTACATGTCACATGCTATGTCTATAGTCCTACATCTCAAATATTATGACCACCAAAAGAATCATCTCAAAGGTAAATAAAAGATAAAGCATATTGCTTATTGATGGGCAGTAACCCGAGGAGTGGAAGAATCACCTATCAAGGGTCGATCCAGTTACTAGGGGTAGCCCTAGTGGTGAAAGGAAATGCCTGGAAGGGGCTGATCTCGATATAGATTTACTACTGATCAGCTAGTCATTTGTATTATATGTTGTGCGCAGATTATATAGTAAAGGTAAAGTATTAAAAAGAACATAAAGTACATGATTTCGTAGTATAACTGAAGGTGGTGTCTTATCCTTACACTAGTATTTGAGTTGTTACTTCATATATAATATTTTCTACCTTACATATTCAATATATTATCTCGTACTAACGTCCCTTGGGGTTTTGTAAGACCTAGTGTGTCCCCTTGGGGTGCACCAGTGTTATTTGTACATAAAAAGGATGGCACCTTGAGAATGTGTATCGACTATCAACAATTGAATAGAGTGACAATTAAGAATAAATACCCCCTCCCTAGGATTGATGATTTATTTGATCAGTTACAGGGTGTCAAATGCTTTTCAAAAATTGATTTGAAATTAGGTTATCACCAAGTGAGGGTGAAGGAGAAAGATATACCCAAGACAACTTTTAGGACACGCTATGGTCGCTTTGAATTTCTTGTTATGTCATTTGGGCTAACAAATGCACCAGCAGTTTTTATGGATCTGATGAACAGGGTATTTAAGCCAATATTGGATGATATTTTGGTATATTCAAGGTCAGAAGACGACCATGCAAATCACTTATGACAGGTGTTACAAGTTCTTTGTGATCGATAGCTGTATTCCAAGTTTTCTAAATATGAATTTTGGTTGAAATCAGTGGCATTCTTGGGTCATATTGTGTCCGATGAGGGAATAAGGTTTGACTCACAAAAGATAGAGGCTGTGAAAGATTAGCCAAGGCCAACAACACCAACGGAAATTTGGAGCTTCCTAGGGTTGGCAGGTTATTACAGAAGATTTTTTGAAAGTTTTTCTTCTATTTTTGCACCTCTAACAAAGTTAACACATAAAGCAACCAAGTTCGAATGGAATGATGCATGTGAAAGGAGCTTCCAAGAGCTGAAGAATAAGCTAACTTTTGCACCTGTGCTAGTACTTCCAGAAGTCACCGAGTGGTATGTTGTGTATTACGATGCTTCAGGAGTTGTCTTAGGGTATATACTGACACAACGTGGTAGGGTAATTGCTTATGACTCTAGACAACGACGACTGCATGAGAGAAATTATCCAACATATGACCTTGAGCCAGCGACAGTTGTGTTTGCTTTGAAAATATGGCGCCACTATCTATATGGGGTTCACATTGACATATATACTGATCATAAGAGCCTACAATACATCTTTAAGAAGAAAGTCCCAAATTTAAGATAGTAGAGATGGCTAAAGCTAATAAAGGATTATGATGTTGATATACTTTACCACCCAAGGAAGGCAAATGTGGTAGCCGATGCTCTGAGTCGTAAGACAATCATGAATATTGGTAATTAGGACGTGGTAAGTCAGGGTGTGGCTAAGGATCTATGACATCTAGCTAGTTTAGGAGTTCGCCTTCTTGAAACCCCAAGGAAGTGGTGGTTGTGCATAATGCTGTAGAGTCTTCATTGCTAATGGAGGTTAAAGAAAAACAGTTCAAGGATCCTGTTTTACGATGACTTAAAGACATGGTGAGTCAGGGTATGATAAAGGGCTTTGACCTTACACCAAATAGAGTACTTTATTGCCAAAATAGATTATGTGTTCCTGATATTAATGGAATAAGAATGAGGATAATGGAAGAAGCCCATCATTCCAGATAATCCATCCACCCAGGATCAACTAATATATATTATGACTTGAAGGGAATGTTTTGGTAGGGAAGCATGAAAAAAGACCTTGCAAAATTTTTGGCTCAATGTCCAAATTGCCAGTAAGTCAAACTAGAGCACCAAAAGCCAGGAGGTTATATGCAATGTATAGAGCTTCCAACATGGAAGTTGGATATGATTAATATGGATTTTGTTACTGGGTTGTCCCGCTCATTTCAGAAGTTTGACTCCATATGGGTAATAGTTGATAGACTTACAGAGTCAGTATACTTCTTGCCGGTTAAGAGTGATTACACAGCTAAAGAGTATGCAAAGTTATACCTCAAAGAGATAGTTAGGATACATGGGGTCCCAATCTCCATTATATCTGATCGAGGAACTCAATTCATTGCAAAGTTTTGGAAATCATTCCAAAGGAGATTAGGGGCACAAGTGAGTACAATTTTCCACCCTCAGATAGATGGTCAAGCAGAACACACTATTCAAACACTTGAAGATAGGTTACGAGCTTGTGCATTGGACTTTAAAGGTAGTTGGGTGAATCATTTGCCACTTATTGGATTTGCCTATAATAATAGTTACCACTCGAGTATCAAGATGGCACCTTATGAAGCTTTGTATGGAAGGAAATGTAAGTCACTAATTGGATGGTTTGAAGTGGGTGAAACCACTTTGCTTGGGCCAAATCTAGTACAACAAGCTATGGAGAAAGTTAGGGTAATACAATAGTGGCTAGAAATAGCCCAAAGTCATCATAAATCATATGTGGATGCTAGAAGGAGATAATAAGAATTTTCAGTAGGGGAATGAGTATTCTTAAAGGTATCTCCAATGAAAGGGGTTATGAGATTTGGTAAGAAAGGAAAACCGAGCCCATGTTACATAGGGCCATATAAAATTATTAAGAAGTTTGGGCAGGTTGCATATGAATTAGAGGTACCCCAAGAGCTTTCAATGGTTCATCCAGTTTTTCATGTCTCAATGATTTGAAATCCATAGGTGACCCCTCCTGTATCACTCCTATTGAAGATGTGCTGGTTGTAGAAGATCTCACCTATGAAGAGATACCTGTTGCTATTCTAGATTGTTAAGTTAGAAGCTAAGGAATAAAGAAATAGTTTCAATAAAAGTACTTTGGAGGAACCAACAGGAAGAAGAGATAACATGGGAGGCTGAGGAAGCGAACAATGAAATCAAAATACCCTTACTTATTTGAAGCTAAAGAGGAAATCCAACATGCAGAATTGGGGCCTTAATAGGTACGTGTGTTTGAGTACTTGTTATGTTATCAAAAGTTTGTTTAAGTAAAGGTTTAAACTTGGTTAAGCAATCCAATTATACTAACATTCGAGGAAAAATGTTTCTAGTTGGGAGGTTGCAACACCCAACATCTTACATGTACTATTCTGATGCATATGGAACATGTTATGAATTAGTAGAAGGATCGCCAATTTTAAAAGTGCCCAACTTTTGAATGGGAGGGCCATATTTATGTCTAGCGTTTAAGGTGAACGAGGACATATAAGTTTTAAGCCAAATTAGGGAGGTAGAGGCCTTAAGTGAGGTAAGAGAATTGAGGTGCTTATAGGAATTAGGAAGCTAGCAGGTGACTCACTTACGTTCTTAGCTTAAATTTGCTAGCTAAATGGAGACGAGGCCTAACGCCAAATTTTTTCCAAGTCCGATAAAGAGTAAACTCCAAGTTAATGGTGTAATTTTGGTCCATGTTTTATCTTCATAAATGGAATATATTTTCATCCCAAGAATAATATAAAAAGAGCTCAAGGACATCACAATTCATTTGATGATTTAGGCCCAAACTAACTAAAGAGAAAGGAGAAAAATGGGCAGCAAAGGCCCATCAATTTGGAGCTCCTTAAGGCCCAAGTGAAAGGGGCAAGTAGCTACATCACCATCTTAATAAAGGGTAAAAATGCTTTAGTAAGTGGGCCAAAATCCTCCTTTAAAAAGGATTTAAAATATCTCCCTCAAATCATTGTAATTTGGACAAAATATCTGCATTTCTAGGTTACTTTTGCTCTCTTTCAACTTATACAAAGAAGCCCTCACAACCTCACAAGGGTTCCTAAAGTAGACATAAAACCTTGAGGTTAAAGTTAAAAGTTACTTGTGCATTTAGTATGGTTTGTTTATGAAAAACAAGAAGTATATGCTAGTTATGCTTATGTTGGAAATTTGGACAGCATATATCCTAAGGATGGTTGTGCACTTCTCTTGTTAATTAAGAGGCTTTTATCTTCTTGGTTGGCTCAATTATGATATAAGACATGTTTTTAACAAGGTTTAGATTGTTAGTGATGTAACCAAGATGCTGCACCTCTTTTGCAGTCCATAAAAGTGAGTTCTTATATGATATCGCAATTGTGTTCTTTGTACGAACTTGTGGACTAGTAGTTCGGAATTGTTGTTCCACGACCTTCACCTACTTTGGGAATATTTGTGGACTATTTAATGACTGGTTTTATGTGTAAATAATTTTGGATACAGTTTGCTTAAAGTTGAAATAGGTTCGGGATTGTTGACATTGAAATGTAGCGACAGTACGTAATGTGATGCTACCTATTTGTTTATTGTGTAAGATTGTTCTGTATTGTACCTTGTGAGCTGTTGTAAGACTATTAAGGGTCTAAAACAAGCTGTATTTTACGTGTACATAAGAATGGTTATTAGAAAATGCGATTATAAATGGAAAGGTTGAAAGAATGCATTTGGGTCCCTAAATACAAGCTTGCTGCCCGAATGTTATTTTTTTATAAGATTGGACTGCCAAGAAGTGTTTCTTAGTTGTTAGTACCAGTATTATTACCTACTCTATTATAGATAAATATTTGAGGGAAAAGGAGGTTACTACGAGGTAATACAAGGTCATATATCGAGGTATGTAAGGGTGCTCGATTTTGTATTACTTGGTATGAAATCTAGATTCTTCCTTGGTACTTGAAGGCACTTACCAACTCTGACAAAACTATTAATCGTGTCTCCACTCTTTCACATGTTCATATGCTCTCATATATAGTCACGTTCAAATCTGCATACATACTTGGATACCAAGATACATGGGTTCTTGTTGCTAAATGAAGTTCAAGAGTTGTTTCATCTCATATGCATTTCATTATTTATGTAACATACTCTTTTCATTATCGTATTGTCTTGTATAGTTATTTACATATCACATGCTACGTCTATAGTCCTACAACTCAAATATTATGACCATCAAAAGAATCATCTCAAAGGTAAATAAAAGATAAAGCATATTGCTTATTGATGAGCAGTAACCTGAGGGGTGGAAGAATCTCCTAGCAAGGATCGATCCCATTACAGAGGGTAGCCTATGGGGTGAAAGGAAAATCCTGATAGGGGTCGATCCCGATATAGATTTACCACTGATCAGCTGGTCATTTGTCTTACTTGCTGTGCACAGATTATACAGTAAAGGTAAAGTAATAAAAAGAACATAAAGTATATGATTCCATAGTATAACTAAATGTGGTGTCTTATCCTTATACCAGTATTTGAGTTGTTACTTCATATACAATATTTCCTGCCTTACATATTCAGTACATTATCTCATACTAACGTTCCTTATGGGGAAGCTGCATTTCATGTTGCAAGTACAGACACTAGTAGATCTCCCCAGTAGGAGTTGGGGAGTACAGGATATCTAATTACTGTTGCCGAGCTCCTGGTTGCTTCGAGGCTTTGTGTGTGCATCTAGAGCCTATATTTTTGTATTGTATAGTTAGTCGAGGTGGGGCCTATCCCGACCCTTATCAGATACTTTTCCTTATCTAGAGGCTTTGCATACTATGTAAATTAAAGTGTGGTTATGTCTCATACTTTAGATAACGTGGCCCCAACGACCTAGTCATATGCATTTTCTTTTGGCTTGTTATTACTGTTCACTTTCTTGAAAGCATGTTGAATGTAGAAATCCCTTATAATATGTATAGAAAGTGCATGAATACAGGTTGGTTCTCCCGATCCTTATCGGCAACTGGTGCCAATCCACCTTAACGGGACTTTGGGCGTGTCATATTGGTTCACGGGCGCTTCACATGAACAGTGGTGTGCTACACGGGCCGTCTAGCCTCAAGTATAGAGGCTACAAGAAAATTTTTCCTCTGTTTCATTAATGGTGTTTTCATAAGTTTAGTTATTTCTATTTGTTCTTTTGGGGATTCCTATGCAATCCAAACACTATCTAAAGCCCTAAACTTTATTTCAAACATTCAAAAACTCACTCCTCTCATTTTATCTCTCTCAAAGACTACTCTTAGAGGAACTCTTGTGGATTATCCACTTGGGAGTAAGGGAACTCAATTCTTCTTTAAATTCTTTGGTGTTTTCTTCATTTTACTGAAGGTATGTGGGTTTTAATCCTTGATTCCTTTCAATCAAGAAGATCCAAACTATTTTCAAACAATTTTCATAAAATCTTAATTTACTTTAAGTTAGGGTTTTGAATATTATGATTCCTTATATTTAAATAGTGTGTGGGTTATGTTTAGTTACTGATTTTAAGTTGATTTAAATTATAGAATGATGATTTACAATGGGTTTATAAAATTATGAATATGCATGACCCTTTTTAAGGATTATTTATGCATGAGTGATTATATTATGATTTTAAATGTTGATTTAATTATATTTTCACTTCAATTTCATATTATTATGTTGATTTTAGATTGAATCTTAATTATCCATGCTTTTTTTTATATCATTCATGGCATTTGCATTCATGACATTGGATTATTATGAATATTATGAAGTAGGTTAAGCTCAGTTATGTTCTACGATATGATTTTGATAAGATATTGGTTATGACAAGAATGTGATCATATACATGTCTATGATTTTGACTCTTTGAGCATTTTGGGTGCTTGCGTCATTTTATATATGGATGGGCTATTCCTATGCATAAGTTTTATGACTAAGAATTATGAATAAGTGTTTCATTTTTAAGACTAAGAGTGCATTGAAATGATTTGGAAAATGACTATTGGCTCTTTTGAAAGCATATATATATACACACACACGTATATGTATTCTTGTAGGATGATGACTTATTAGTACCGATAGATTGAGGATTCACTCTCTTTCCTTGAACTATGTTCTTAGCATAGGTTCTTTTTCGAAATTGGTGTTGTTCCCGTAAGGAGAAGACATGGTATGATATGGTGTGATATATTATTTGTGAAAATCCTATCTGAAATGGATGTTGTTCCCATAAGAAAGGTTACTTCATACGAAATGGGTGTTGTTCTAGTAAGGTGAAGTATGGTTTACCTTTGGCAAGTAGACCACCTCTTTACCGATTAGAAGATTTCATTGGGATTCCAAGTAATAGCTCGTTTGGTCTTATTTATGTCGGTTGAGGTCACATCCTCACTATATATAAACATCATTGTTACTTCATGCATCATGAATTTCATAGCATCTTGTTATACTACATTCGTTGCTATATATGTCTTTTCCTATATTATGTGCCCTTGTCATCTAACATTGTTTGCAGATTTTGATAAGTTACATGCATTGCATCTCGCATACTTAGTAGATTCAAATGTATGCACCTCGCATACTTAGTACATTCAAATTTACTAACACATACAATTGCCTACATAATTTCACCATATAGGGACTGAGGAGCCCATTTATCCATCGTGCGACGTCTAGCTTGGGTTTCAAGTTATACTTGATGTGGTAGGTCCTATCTTTCAGGGACAAGCCACCACCTCTTTTACCTATGTCATTCTTTTTCGCTTAATTACTTTGCGGGTGAGCTCAGAGTATGTCTTGGCCCCCGGCCTATCTTATGTAGAGGCATTGTTAGATATCTTGTGTACAATTTTCATTTTATAGTAAGTGTTGTATGGGATTCTTGATCCTGGCTACTTATGGTTTAAGTTGTTATAAGATGATCTCATGTTATGTTTTGGAAGGGTACTAAGTCATAAATTTCCCTCATAGCGTGAGTCATACTTATCCGCCCTTTACTCTTTATGTGCTATGTGTTATGTGAATTCATGTTAATTCCTTTCCGTATGGTATCCCCATAGCGTGAATCCTACTTTCACGTCCCTTAGAACTATGTGTTTACAATTTGTATGCACTTCCAAACCAATGACGTGAATATGGATACTTTTTGGCTTGTTTGGGGACTCTCAGGTTCCCATTCTCCATGTCACTCCTAGACCCCAGGTCCGAGTCGTGATAGAGATAGTATCAAAGCACTAGGTTTATAAATGATCCTCAGAGTCCAGTATGCCACGTCAAGTAGAGTCTTATTTATGGGTGTGAAGTGCACCATGCCTATGAGTGGAAGGCTATGACGATGTTTTAGGAATTGTCTCACTTCTTCATATCTTGTGTCCTACTAGATGATTCATATGTATTTAGCTTCCTTGATCCTAATGGTATCGTTACTCCCTTAAAGAAGATGCCTCGTGGAAGACTACACCTATTAAGACCGGTTCCGGCTAATGAGGGCCAAGAACCATAAGGGCCTATAGATGAGCCTATCTATAATGGTGAATTTCAGATAGTTTTTTCCATGCTTTCCCACGTGGTGACTACTCAAAATAAGCAGGCCAATCTTCCTCGGGATCCTACTCTGGCTTCTAGAGTGAGGGATCTCACCCGGATGAATCCTCTGGAGTTCTTTGGGTCTAAGGCTGACGAGGATGTTCAGGAGTTCATTGATGAGCTTGCCAAGGTATTGAATGTCATGGGCATCACTTCTGAGGAGAGGGCTGAACTAGCCGCCTATCAGTTAAAGGATGTAGTAGTACAGGTGTGGTATACTCAATGGTCTATAGTTATGCTTTTAACTGGTAGGAATTCAAGCTTACCTTTCTGGATCTTTTCTTCCGAAGCCAAGATGACTGAATTTATCAACCTCAAGCAAGGGAATATGAGTGTGAGAGATTATGCCCTCAAGTTTTCCAAGCTTTCCAAGTATGCTCCAGCACTTGTGGCTGATTCTAATGCTTGAATGCACAAGTTCATTTTCGGTATCTCTTACTCACTTATGAAAGAGTGTCGCACCGCCATGCTCATCTGGGATATGGATATTTCTAGACTCATAGTGTATGCGGAACATATTGAAGGGAAGAAACTCAAAGAGTGGAGGGTATCCTAAGAGGGCCCATTTTAACGGTGGGTTGTCCAGCTTTTAGGGTGGTGGTTTCGCTCACTTTTAACAGGGCCAAGGTTCGGGTGCTCGGGTCGCTAATACTAAGGTGCCTCCTTCTATGGCACTAGTTGATGGTAGACAGGGATATCCTTTATGTGGCAAGTACGGGAAGCCCCACACAGGTTCTTGTTGGAGAGACTTGGGTGCTTACTTTAGGTGTGGTGATAAGAATCACAAGGTTGTAGACTGTCCCAAGAATTCTCATAGGGGTCAAGGTCAGGTGGCTTAGGGTGGGCGAGGCCAACAAAGAGCTCTACAAGGTGTTTCCCAGAGGAACAATAGGTTCTATGCTCTCCATGCACTTCAAGAAGTTGAGGAACCTCCGAATGTTGTGACTGGTACATTAAAAGTCTGTGATTTTAATGCTTATGCTTTGCTTGATCTAGGTGAAAACTTGTCTTTTGTGACTCCTCTATTGGCTATTAAGTTTGGTTTGGGTTCGAAAATTTTGAGGGATCCTTTCTCAGTTTATACTCCCATGGGTGAGTCTGTTGTTGCACATTGGGTCTCTCGTGGTTGTCCTTATTCTGTGTTGCATAAGGTTTTCCCATGTGATCTTGTGGAAATTGAAATGTATTATTTTGATGTAATTCTTGGGATATATTGGTTGCATACATCATATGCCTCTATAAATTTTAGAACCTAGAAGGTCAAGTTCCAACCTCCTGGTAAGCCCGTTCTTGAATGAAAGGGTAGCGACTCCGCTATTAAAGGTCGGTTTATTTCCTACCTCAAGGATTGGAAGATGATCTCTAAGGGGTGAATTTATCATATTGTGAGAGTCAAATATGTGGAATTTGAATTGCCTATTCTTGAGTCAGTTTCGATAGTGAATGAGTTCCCGAACGTGTTCCCCAATAACTTGCCCGACATTCCTCCTGAAATGGAAGTAGACTTTGGCATAGACCTTCTTTCGGATACTCAACCTATCTTGATTCCTCCCTATCGCATGGCTGACGAGGGAATCATTCCTCTCTAAAAAAAAACCTAAAATCTTTCTATTGATAGAGCTTCGCCTATATTCCCCTAGAAATCAGATTGGCTTTTTTCTTGAGGAAGGTCCTAGAGAGACACTTACAGAGTGTGATACTAATGGTTAGGGGGATGGTAGTAACCCACTTGCAAGCATATAAACTCGCAATACCAATAGTTCTCTATATCTCCATGGGGTGCTCTAGTATTATTTGTAAAGAAGAAGGATGGATCTCTTTGGATGTGTAACGATTATAGGTAGTTGAATAAGGTTACCATTAAGAAAAAGTATCCATTGCCAAGGACCGATGACTTGTTTGACCAACTTCAAGGGGCCACTCACTTTTTGAAGATTGATCTCCATTCCGGGTAGTGTGATATTCCCAAGATGGTCTTTCGGACAGCTATGGGCATTTCGAGTTTGTTGTAATGTCATTTGGCCTAACTAATGCTTCGACCGTGTTTATGGATCTCATGAATCGGGTGTTCAAGGCATTCTTTGATAGATTTTTGGTTGTCTTCATTCATGATATTCTCATTTATTCCCGAGGTGATATGGAGCATATGGACCATTTGAAGTTGGTGCTTCAAACCTTGAGGGAGAAAAAGTTATATGCTAAGTTTAGAAAATGTGAGTTTTGTTGGGTGAAGTTGCCTTTCTTGGTCATGTGGTGTCAGGTGATAGTATAATGGTGGATTCGAAGAAGACTGAAGCGGTGAAGAGTTGGCCTAAACCATTGACTCCTTCGTATATCCGAAGCTTTCTTGGGTTAGTGGGTTATTATAGAAGGTTCGCTGAGTGGTTCTCATCTATTGCATCTCCGTTGACTAAATTTACTCAAAAGAAGGTTAAGTTTGTGTGGTTGGACGAGTGTTAGAGGAGATTCCAAACTTTGAAGGAAGACTTACATCTATTCCGGCTTTGACCCTATCGAATGGTTTGGATGGATTTATGGTATATTATGATGCTTCCCGGATTGGGCACGGTAAGGTGATAGCTTATGTATCTAGGCAGTTGAAGATGCATGAGCATAATTACCCAACTCATGACCTTGAGTTAGCGGCAACAGTATTTGCTTTGAAAATTTGGAGACACTATTTGTAAGGGGTGCATGTTGATGTTTTCACCTATCACAAGAGCTTGCAATATGTGTTCACTCAAAGGGTTCTCAACTTGGGGCAAAGGAGGTGGTTGGAGCTCCTAAAAGATTATGACATGAGTGTTCAATATCATCCTGGCAAGGAGAATGTGGTAGCCGATGCTCTTAGTAGGCTCTTTATGGGAAGTGTGGCTCATGTTGAGGAGGAGATGAACGAGTTGGCTAGGGACATTCACCATTTGGCTAGGTTGAGTATTAGGTTGGCCGACTCCAATGATGGTGGTATACATGTTCAAAATGGGGCCAAATCCTTGGTGGTTATTGATATGAAAGCTAAGCAAGATCTAGTTCCATCCTTGGTTGAATTGAAGAAATTGGTTTCTGAGAAGAATATTGAGGTTTTCTCCTAAGGGGGAGATGGCGTACTTCAGTATCAAGATCGGTGATATGTTCCGGACGTGGATGATCTTAGGAAGGTGATCATGGGTGAAGCCCATAATTCCCATTATTTTATCCACCCGGGATTTACTAAGATGTATCGGGACTTGAAAGAGGTTTATTGGTAGCATGGTATGAAGAATGACATAGCCAAGTTTATATCCGAATGCCCGAATTGTCAATAAGTGAAAGTAAAGCATCAAAGGCCCGGTAGGTTGGCCCAAGACATTGAGATTCCCACTTGGAAGTGGGAGGATATGAATATGGATTTCGTGATTGTTTGCCTCGAACTCGGAAGCAATTTGACTCTATTTGGTTTATCGTCGACCGGATCACTAAGTCAGCTCATTTCCTATCGGTTAAGAATACTTTTGGTGCCGAAGACTATGCGAAGTTGTACATCCTAAAGTTGGTAAGGTTGCATGGTATGCCTAGGTCTATCATATCGGATCGGGGTATCTAATTTACTTCGCACTTTTGGAGGTCATTTCAAAAGGGACTTGGTAATAAGATTAAGTTGAGCACCAACTTTTATCCTCAAACCGATGGACAAGCAGAGATGAAAATTCATTCCTTGGAGGAAATGTTAAGGATTTGTGTGTTAGAGTTCAAGGGTAATTGGGATGACCATCTTCCACTCACAGAGTTTGGTTATAATAATAGCTTCCATGCTAGTATTGATGTGACACTATTTGAGGCTTTATGTGGTAGGAGTTGTGGGTCTCCAATATGGTGGTTTGAGTTGGAAGAGGTGACTTTGATTGGCCCTAACTTGGTGATGGAGGCCATGGAGTAGGTGAAATTACTTAGGGAGAGATTGAAGACAACCCAAAGTTGCCAAAAATCCTATTCGGATGATAGAAAGAGAGATCTTGAGTTTCATGTTAGAGATTGGGTGTTTGTCAAAGTGTCACCTATGAAGGGAGTGATGCATTTTGGCAAAAAGGACAAGCTAAGTCCCCGGTATGTAGGTCCTTATGAGGTTATTGAGAAGATTGGGAATGTGGATTATAAGTTGGAGTTGCCCCCGGATTTGAGTCCTATCCACCCGATCTTCCATATGTCTATGTTGAGAAAGATAGATAGTAATCCTAGTGCTATTGTGCCCCTGGAAGGTATTGAAGTAGAAGAGAACTTGTCTTATGAAGAGGTTTTGGTAGAAAGTTTGGATAGGCAAGTAAAACGGCTTTGTAATAATGATGTGGCTTCGGTAAAGATTCTTTGGAGGAACTAACATGTGGAGAGTGCTACATGGGAGGCGGAGTTGGACATGATGAAGTGATATCCCCATCTTTTCCAATCTACTCAAGCCTAAGGTATTAGGTTCATTTCTTTTTCCAATTGGTCCCAATCTTTCCATTCTTGAGTCCCATGGCTTGACATGCTTACATGTTCACTAAAATGATTTTCGTTGTAATGTTTTGAATGATTTTTGAAACGCCCCAAAAATATTCCTCGAGAATGCCCATAATTGTAATTTTTATATATCTCAAAATTCATGTGGGATATCAAAAATCTGACTTCATATTCTTGATCAGGGGGAAAAATTGAGTGGGAGATGGGTGTAACCCCGATTTTAGAGGACCCATAGCGAAATTTCATTTTCGCCAACTTTGAAATTTTCAGTGTGCATCCGCGTTGGCTTCGTGATGTGGACCCATCGCAGAGAAGTGTTGTGACTTCCTTATTTTTCCTTTATCAACCTTAGGCATTGGGATCTTGGACCCATGCTTTGTTATGCATAAAAACACATATACTTAGCCATTTTTTTCAACTCTATATCACTCAAAACACTCTCAAAATCCTCTCTAACACAACCAAATATTTCATCCAAATTCAAGTGTCCCAAGCTTAATTCTGGATCTCAAGAACTTCACTCAAGCTTCAAGTTCGCATTCAAATCAACATCAAGGAATCCCCAAATTCAAGTTATGCGGGTTTCAACCATTGGGTCTTTCACCCATGGTGCCCAAACTTTCTTTTTATGAAATTTGCATGTTACCAAGTTGTGTTGCTTATGAGTATTACTTATTATAAATTATGATTACAAATTATGTTGGGGTTTTATGAAATGTTGATTAGAACCACATGTCTACCTATTTCGAGCTTATACTATGAAATGTTTTGTCTATTGTGACTATGCATGTCTTGAGCTATGAAACTATAACCTATAAAGAGGTTTGACAAGGGATTTCAAGCTATGTTGCATGAACGTTTTACTATGCATTGGTGGGTTGATTCACATTGAGTTTTCTCAAATGATTTCACCCTTGAATTACATGATTTTGATCTAGCATTACACATCCACCAAGTGTTTGATAAAATGTCTTGACATGAATTCTTGGGTTATTGATGGTCTATGATATGGTTTACAAGCTAAGTGACTCTATGATGATGAAAGGATTGTATATATGTATTGAATTCATGAAAAGTATCTATAGTGTTGCAAGTTGACCACACCTTGTTGAGTGGGTGATATGCATTGACCACTATGATGGGGGGTGCTATGCCCATCTACCATGTTGAGGGGTATATACCTTGACCATTTGGATGGGAGGGTTCTATACCCATTTTCCATGTTGAGGGGTATATACCTTGACCACTTTGATTGGGAGGGGAGGTGCTATGCCCATTTACCAAGTTAAGGGGTATATACCTTGACCATTTTCATGGGGGGTGTTCTGCCCATCTACCATGTTGAGGGTATATACCTTGACCACTTTGATGGGGGGTGCTATGGCCATCTGCTATGTTGAGGGGTAGATACCTCAATCACCTTCTAAGGGGGTGGCATGCCTTGGATTCCAAGTAATAGTTTGCTTGGTCTGTGATGATGGTCTCTTCCTACACATGTAATCTATACCCTTAAGTTATATGTTTTACAAGCATGTTTTACTTCAAGCATTGATGTGCATTTTGACCATGTTACCTATGTCTTGTTACATTGCATCCTACATACTTAGTACATTCAAACGTACTAACGCATACTCTATGCCTACATGATGTTACCATGTAGGAACTGGAGAACCTCATGATCATCCTCCAGGTGGCTAGTTTTGGCATTCTAAGGATAAGCTTTTCGTGAGTTCTCAAGTTTGGGGACACTAGCTAGATACTCTTGTTTATGTTATTTCTCTATGTTGATCTTTGATTCTATGAGGGTATACTGATCTTTGATTCTATGAGGGTGAGCCCGAAAAGTGTCTTGGCCCCTGCCTAATCTATGTTTAGAGGTGTTGGAATAATTGATGTATCAATGTTTTGAGCTTTGACTCTTCATGCTTTATAAATGTCAATACTTTCCTTAGTCCCTTTTTCCCTTGTTTATATTCTTGTTGTTGTTTACTTTGCTTCCGCGACCAAGGATGTGTAATTGATATGTTAAGAGGCTTGTTTGGATCCCTTCGGGTTCCCATTTGTCGTTTCACGTCTAGTTCCTAGGCTTGGATAGTGACAAACTTGGTATCAGAGTCCTAGGTTATTAATGCTCCTCAAAATCCAACATACCATGTCAATTAGAGTCTTATTCATGGTTGTGCAGTACACCACAACTATGAGTAAGAGATATGAGGCATTTTAGGAAATAATCCCTTCTTTATGATCTATGTCATGCTTTAGGAGCAAGGTAAGGTTTTTCCTCTAAGGAACGTTCTTTTCTATCTAGATCATGTCAATTCCAAGAGGCAGAAGAGCCTGTACTCCCGAGGAGCAACCGATCCCTCCCGCTCCTCAAACTCCGCATGATGGGGGAGTGGCCCATGAAGAGTTATGGGATGCTATTACCATGTTGGCCCATACTATGACTAATCAAATCAATCAAGGGGCCCAAGCCCCTCATGCTCCTACTTCGGCCTCAATGGTGAGGTATTTTACTAAAATGAACCTATCAGAGTTCCATGGTCTAAAGTGGATGAGAATCCTCAAGATTTCATTGATGAGGTGTATAAAGTGTTTTCTATAATGGGGGTTAATTCGGAGGAAAAGGCGGAGTTGGCGGCCTACCAACTCAAAAGGGTAGCTCAAATTTAGTTCACCCAATGGAAGACGGAGAAAGGGAGCAATAATGTCCTTCTTTGGGAAGAGTTCAACATAGTATTTCTCAACCAATTCTTTCCTATAGAGCTAAGGGAGGCTAAAATGATGGAATTTATGAATCTAAAGCAATGGTCTATGAGTGTGAGGTAGTATGCCCTCATGTTCAACCAACTCTCCAAGTATGCCCCTCAATTGGTTGCCGAGCCAAGGTCTAGGATGAACAAATTTGTGTCTGGTATGTCCATGCTCATAGGTGATGTAGACTTTTCCTGCCTCGTGACATATGCCGAACAAATAGAGGGGGAAAAGTTGAGAAAGAGGAGAAGTGGCGAGGCCAAGAGGGCCCGTTTTGAAGGTAGGATCCAAAGTCCTAAGGGTGGCCGGTTTCCTCAAGGCCAAGGCTATTCCAATGCTCCTAATAGAAGATTTGCTAATGGCAACCCAAGGGTCAAAGGTGGTGGCGATGTGGTGCCTAACTGTTGGTTCCCAAGCACACGTAAGTGTACGTGGTTTCACAAGTAATATAGTGGCCCTAATTAAAGAGTCGGGTTGTCAACCCAAAGGATTTGAATAAAATCAGCAACTAATCTTAGTTATCACGTTTACGGTGCTTTTAGTAAAAATATTTGTGGAAACAAGTGAAATAATTGTAAAGAATGAATTTCTTCTAAACAAATCTGAATTTTACTGACAAGATATCAATTAACGAGCAATTCCAGGGTTGTAGATTTTACAACTCCGTTTAGGTCTTAACAATATCTATCTATGTCTGGGTTCGTGATTACTGATTACGGGGTTTAGATTACCTCAATAAGGTTGCACGCCTTTGCCGGCCTACCATTATTAACTGTCTAACTACATCATTGAGCTAGGATAGACAAACCAATAAAAATGCATTGAAGTTATCTTCCCGTATTATGAACCAAGTCAGGCGTAAGGGTAGTTGTCACAAGTCTCCCATACATGAATCAACCTAATTTCCTAGTCGAACAAGCTCCCTATACTACTGTGTTCTATCCACTCCAAATCTCTCGAATCCATAGTGAACAACTAATGTACTTCCTAGTTGGCCAGACTCAGAAGTATAGATATAAATAGCATATGAATAATTAAAAGAACCAATTCATAGATGCTTAAAGTTAAGAACTACACATTGTTTGTGAGTACAACCCCAGATTATGATGACTTAGCTACTCATAGTCATTAAATACACCATGAATGATATGGGAGACATTAAAACCCAAAGAACAAAGATTAAACTAATCGAAAGACTCTAACAAAAAGGTTATCCCTCATCTCTATTGAGTTTCTTACGTAAAAATCAAAGTAAAACCTAAAGTATATGATAGAATAATATTAAAAATCTCGTAACTCGACTTTTCCATATACTTTCCTTAGGTCCGCGATGTGGACCCCTTGTGTTTGCCAGGTTTTCGCTTAATTTGCTGAGCAGGCACTTTTACACATCTTTTGCACAGGTCCGCGACTTGGACCTTGCACATTTTTCAGCTTTGCACCTTTTTCTGCATTTTTCAACTTTCACAACCTTGTTCTAAGTCTGCCACGTAGACTTTGGTCTTCTTGCTGCTTCCACTGACTTTTCTCTCTCGAATTCTGAGCTGTGTTCTTCCTTCAAATCTGGATTTAACTCTGGACTTTCCCAATTAAAGTAAAATCCTGCACAAACATAATCAACCAGCGCACTTGGCCCTGTCTTAACAAAATAAGAGGAAAAAAATAAACTAAAACACCTAGACTCTATGAATTTACCCTCTACCTAGTCTCTATTTATAGGTACTTTTGGCTAATTAGGCGTATAAATACGCCTAAGATCACCAACCCTATCAACCTAAGATATGGTAGAGGCCATAATGGCCTATGTTTGAAGAACACTAATGCTTACTATGTTTGTGGTGAAGTGGGTCATAAGGTGATGGATTGTCCTCATAATCAAAACAAGGGTAGCGATGGTCGTCTATAAGGCCAAGGTGCAAATGCGGGTCCAAGGGAAAGAGGAGGCGAACAAGGGGGTGCCCCAAGGCAAAATAGGTTCTATGCTCTTCAAGGAAGACAAGGGGTAGATGCGGTGCCGATGTCGTTATCGGTATGTTAAAGGTTTTTGATTTTGATATGTATGCTTTGATAGACCCAGGTACTATTCTTTCTTTTAATACTTTTTTCATTGGCAAAAAACATCATGTTAGCCCCGAATTAGTGTGTGAACCCTATATGTGTCTACTCCCATTGGTGAGTCTGTTATTGCTCAAAGAGTCTATAGAAATTATCTCGTATTCATATTGCATAAAATCTTGCCTTGTGATTTTGTTGAGTTAGATATGGTGGATTTTGATGTCATTCTTGGGACGGATTGGTTGCATGCATATTATGCTTCTGTTGATTGTAGAACCTATAAGGTTGAATTCCAATTCTCTAATGAACCTGTCCTTGAGTGGAAAGATTGTAATGTGGTGGTCAAGGGTAGGTTTATTTCTTGCATTAAAGCCCAAAAGTTGATTTCTAAGGGTTGTCTCTACCATCTTGTGAGGGTTAGGGATGTTGAGTCCAAAGTCCTTCCTATAGATTCGGTACCAGTGGTTATTGAGTTCCTAGTTGTCTTTCCTAATGAGCTTTCTAGTGTTCCTCCCGAAAAGGAAATCAAATTTGGTATAGACCTTCTTCCCGATACTCAACCCATTTCTATTCCCCCTTACCGTGTGGCCCCGGGCGGAGTTGAAGGAGTTGAAAGAGCAATTGAGAGATTTGTTTGAAAAAGGTTTTATAAGGCCAAGTAAATCACCTTGAGGTGCACCGGTGTTGTTTGTGAAGAAGAAGGGTGGTTCTCTTAGAATGTGTATTGATTACCGACAACTTAATAGGGTCACCATAAAGAACAAGTACCCTTTACCAAGTATTGATGATCTTTTTGACCAACTTCAAGGGGCTAGTCACTTCTCTAAGATTGATCATCAGTCTGGGTATCACCAAGTGAAAGTGAGGGAGTGTGACATTCCCAAGACAATTTTTCAGACTAGGTATGGGCACTTTGAGTTTGTGGTTATGTCCTTTGGGTTGACTAATGCACAAACTATATTTATGGATCTTATGAATAGGGTCTTTAAACCTTACCTTGACTTGTTTGTGGTAGTTTTTATTGATGATATCTTGATTTATTTCCATAGTGAGGAGGAGCATGTGAATCACTTAAGGGTGGTGTTGCAAATCTAGAGGGAGGAGAAGTTGTATGCTAAGAATAAAAAAATGTGAGTTTTGGTTGAAAGAGGTTGGTTTTCTAGGTCATGTGGTGTCGGGTGATGGCATTAAGGTGGATCCTAAGAAGACGGAGGTGATTAAAAATTGGCCTAAACCTTTGACCCCATCAGATATTAGAAGTTTCTTAGGTTTGGCAGGTTATTACTGGAGGTTTGTAAATGGGTTCTCTTTTATTGCTTCCTTTATGACTAAGTTGACCCAAAAGAAGGCAAAGCATGGACCGATGACTGTGAGGAGACTTTCCAAACTTTGAAAGAGAATATTGTTTCCGCTCTCATCTTATCTCTACCGGAAGGGTTGGAAGGGTTTGTTGTGTATTGTGATGCCTCAAGAATTGATTTGGGTTGTGTTTTGACGCAAAATGGCAAGGTGATAGCTTATGGCTCTAGGCAACTTAAGGTGCATGAAAATAATTATCTTAGCCATGATCTTGAATTCTTCGCCATGGTATTTGCTTTGAAAATTTGGCGTTATTATTTGTATGGGGTTCATGTTGATGTGTTTACCAATCATAAGAGTCTTCAATATGTGTTCACTCAAAAAGATCTTAACTTTAGACAAAGGAGGTGGTTAGAGCGTCTTAAAGATTATGATATGAGTGTGCATTATCACCCCGAAAAGCTAATGTTATGGCCGATGCTCTAAGTAGGGTGTCTATGGGTAGCCTATCTCATGTTGATGATGGTGACAAAGAGGTGGCTAGAGAGGTCTATCAGTTGGCTAGATTAGGGGTTAGGTTTGAAGAAGTTGATAATGGTGGTGTAGTGGTTGTTGATGGTTCTAAATCTTCATTTATTGAGGAGGTAAAAGCAAAACAAGATCTTGATCCTGCCTTGCTAGAATTGAAGGCCTTAGTGAGAGATGGTAAGGTGGAGGTTTTATCCCAAGGGGGAGATGTTGCTTATAGATACTAAGGTAGATTGTGTGTCCCTAGTGTTGATGACTCGAGAAAGAAGATTTTAGATGAGACTCATAATTCTTCCTATTCTATTCACCCGGGTCTACGAAGATGTATAGAGAGTTGAGGGAAGTGAATTGGTTGGGTGGTATGAAGAGAGACATTGCCAAGTTCATATCCGAATGTCACAATTGCCAACAAGCGAAGGCCGAACATGAAAGGCCGAGTGGCCTAGCCCAAGACATATAGATTCCTGCTTGGAAGTGGGAGGAAATCAACATGGATTTTCTAGTTGGGTTGCCTAAGACTAGAAAGCATTTTGACTCTATTTGGGCTGTGCTTGATAAATTGACAAAGTTGGCTCACTTCTTACAGGTCAAAACTACTTATGGTGCTGATGATTATGCAAAATTGTACATTTGTGAGTTGGTTAGATTGCATGGGGTGCCTTTGTCTATCATTTTGGATCGTGGTGCTCAATTCACTTCTCACTTCTGGAGGTCTTTCTAAAGAGGTCTTGGTACCAAGGTTAAGCTTAGTGCAACCTTTCACCCTCAAATGGATGGCCAAGCCGAAAGAACTATCCAAACTCTTGAGGACATGCTTAGAGCTTGTGTTTTAGAGTTTAAGGGTAGTTGGGCTGAACATCTTCCACTCGTTGAATTTTCTTACAACAATAGCTACCATTCAAGCATTGGTATGGTTCCTTTTGAGGCACTTTATAATAGGCATTTTAGGTCTTCGGTTGGATGATTTGAGGTGGGGGAGATGACTTTGTTATTTCTGGATTTGGTTATGGAAGCCTTGAAGAAGGTGACATTGATTAGGGATAGTTTGAAAATAGCCCAAAGTAGACAAAAGTCTTATTCCCGTATGAGGAGGAGGGATCTTGAATTTAGGATTAGTGATTGGGTCTATTTTTGAAAGTCTCACCCATGAAGGGTGTAGTTCAATTTGGCAAGAAGGTAAAATTGAGCCCAAGATTTATGGGTCCTTATGGAGTGTTGAGGAAGATTGGTAAGGTAGCCTATGAGTTGGAGTTGCCTATTGATATGAATATGGTTCATCCGGTCTTCCATGTATCTATGTTGAGAAAGTGTGTGAGTGACCCAAGTGCTATTGTACCTTTATATGTTGTGGGTGTGGTAGAAGGTAATTTGACTTATGAAGAGGTTTCGGTAGAAATCTTGGATAGACAAATGAAGAGGTTGAGAAACAAGGATGTAGCTTCTGTCAAGGTTCGTTGAAGAAACTAACAAGTTAATATTACCACATGGGAAGACGAGGCGGACATACAAAAACAATATCCATATCTTTTCCACTCTACTCAAGCCTAAAGTACTAATTTAAGTTCCCTTATGTGATTTCAAGTCGTAAGTTTCAGCCCTTATGTCATTTTTCATGTTTATGTTGACAACTTTATGGTGATTTTGATATTCATGTTGAGATTTTTGAAAATGGTGTTTAAATGAATTGTTGCATCTATGTCGAGCTGAATTCATCATGATTACTTCTCTTATGTACGTTTCTTTGACATTCAGGGACGAATGTTACCAAGGGAAAGATATTGAAACGCCCCAAAAACGTCCAAAAATGTGTCTGGGAATGCCCATAATCGTAATTTCCATATATCTCAAAATTCGTGCATGATGTCAAAAATCTGATTTCATATTCTTGATCAAGGGGAAAAATTGAGTGAGAAATGGGTATAATCCCGATTTTAGAGGACCCTAAAATTTCATTTTCGCTAACTTTGCAATTTCAAGTGTGCATCCGTGTTGGCTCTGCAACGCGGACCCGTCGTGGAGCAGTATTGTGGCTTCCTTATTTTTCATGTTTTGGCCTAAGGCATTGGTATCTTGGACCCATGCCCTCTTATGCGTAAAATTACCTATACTTAGACATTTGTTTCAACTCTAAATCACTCAAAACCCTCTCTAACACTTAACTAAATATTTCATCTAAATTCAAGTATCCCAAGCTTAATTCTGAATCTAAAGAACTTCATTTAAGCTTCAAGTTCTCATTCAAATCTACATCAAGAAAAATCACCAAATCCAAGGTATACCATTGGGTCCTTTCATCTATGGTTCCCAAACTTCCTTTTTATGAAATTTGCATGTTTCCAAGTTGTGTTGCTTATGGGTATTACTTACTATAAATTATGACTACAAATTATGTTGGGTTTTATGAAATATTGATTGGAATCACATGTCTACCTATTTCAAGCTTAGACTATGAGATATTTTGTCTATTGTGACTATGCATGTTTTGAGCTATGAAACTATAATCTATTATGAGGTTTGATAAGGGATTTCAAGCTATGTTGCATGAGGGTTTTACTATGTGTTGGTGGGTTGATTCACAATTGAGTTTTCTCACATGATTTCAATCTTGAATTGCATGATTTTGAACTAACATTACACACCCGCCAAGTGTGTGATAAAATGTCTTGACATGAATTCTTGGGTTATTGATGGTCTATGATATGGTTTACAAGCTAAGTGACTCTATGATGATGAAGGGATTGTATGTATATATTGAATTCATGAAAAGTATCTATAGTGTTGAAAGTTGACAATACCTTGTTGAGGGTTTGATATGCCTTGACCACTACGATAGGGGGTGCTATGTCCATCTACCATGTTGAAGGGTATATACCTTGATCACTTTGATGGGGGGTGCTATGCCCATCTACCATGTTGAGGGGTATATACCTTTACAACTTGATGGGGGTGTGTTATTCCCATCTACCATGTAGAAGAGTATATACCTTGACCACTTTGATAGGGGTGTTATGCCTATATAGCATGTTGAGGGGTATATACCTTGACGACTTTGATAGGGGGTGCTATGCCCATCTACCATGTTAAGGGGTAGATACCTCAATCACTTTTCAAGGGGGTGACATGCCTTGGATTCCCAGTAATAGTTTGCTTAGTCTATGATGATGGTCTCTTCGTACACAAGTAATCTATATCCTTAAGTTATATGTTTTACAAACATGTTTTACTTCACACGTTGATTATGCATGCCATATTGTTATTATACTTATCTGTTGCCTATGCTTATGCATTTTGACCATGTTACCTATGTCCTATTGCATTGTATCCTACGTATTTAGTGCATTCAAACGTACTAACGCACACTGTATGCCTATATTATGTTACCATGTAGGAACCGAAGCACCTCACAATCATCCTCCACATCGCTAGTTTTGGCATTCTGAGGATAAGCTTTTGGTGAATCCTCAAGTTTGGGGATACTAGCTATGCTACTCTTGCTTATGTTATTTCTCTATGTTGATCTTTGATTGTATGAGGGTGACCCCGAAAGTATCTTGGCCCTACCCAATCTATATTTAGAGGTGTTGTTGGAATAATTGATATATTAATGCTTTGAGATTTGACTCTTTATGCTTTATAAATGTTAAGACTTCCTTTAGTCCCTTTTTCCTTGTTTATATTCTTGTTGTTGTTTAATTTTCTTTTGCTACCAAGGATATGTAATTGATATGCTAAGAGGCTTGTTTGGGTCCCTTCGGGTTCCCATTCACCGTGTCACGTCTAGGCCCTAGACTTGGGTCGTGACAATTTTAGTATGTTTCGGCATGAGTTTTGCATACTTGGAAATTTTAAAATGATGATCAATGCATTGAATCGTGTGTTGGGAAGTTTCATGTTCTAAGTCAAGACTTTCAAGCCTTGTTCTTGCATATTCGGGGACAAACATTCCCAAGGGGGAGATGATGTAATGACTCAGGTGTTGTACAACATAGTTGGACCTTGAGAATTTTATTTCAGACAAAAATTTGGACCTAGTGTCATCTCAATTGAGACCACATGGCTAGTCTGAGGTCACACGAGCTGTGTGGTCTCCAATGAGGCAACACTTGACCTTATTTTTTGGTTTTTGGCACTTGGTGTGGAGTTACAAGCTAAGCCACACCTCACTGGCACACCATATGGGCTGTGTCATACTTCATGGACCGCGTGGAGGAGCCGTGAAGTGGCTTGAGCTTGAAGCCTAACCTTTTGGGGCTAAGTGAGGCCACACAACCCCTTACAAGGCTCGTGTGATGTCTCACGGGCCATGAGGATACCCATATGGATTCCAAAGTGAACATTCTAAGTATGGATTCATTGTCTTATAAATTTTCCATGAAAATTTCCTAGTGCGGGTAAACAAGAGCACCACATGAACCATGTGGCTTCACACGGCCCATGAAGCCGTCCATGTGGTGAATCTTGTGCGAAAAATTCTAAGTGTTGGGTTATGGCTCCAATTTCCAGAATTTTGTCTAAGTATTGGTTCGCGGGCACTCCACATGAACCGTGGAGTGTCACACGAGCCGTATAGCCTCAAGTATAATAGCTACAGGAAATGTTTTCCTCCGTTTCATTATTGGCGTTCTCATAAATTTGGTTAATTCTATTATTCTTTTGGGGATTCCTATGCTATCAAAAGACTATCTAAAGTCGTGAACCTTATTTCAAACATTCAAAAATGCACTGCTCACATTTTACTCTCTCTCAAAGACTACTCTCAAAGGAACGCTTGTGAATTCTCAACTTGGGAGCAAGGGAACTCAATTTTTCTTCAAATTCTTTGGGGGTTTCTTCATTTTAGTGAATGTATGTGGGTTTTGATCCTTGATTCCTTTAATTAAGGAGATCCAAACTATTTTAAAACAATTTTCATGAATTCTTAGTTTACTTTAAATTAGCGTTTTGAATATTATGATTCCTTTAATTCAAATAATTTGTGGGTTATGTTTAGTTACTGATTTTAAGTTGATTTAAATTAAAAATAATGATTTATATTGGGTTTATGAAATTACGAATAAGCATGACCCTTTTTAAGGCTTATTTATGCATGGGTGATTATATTATGATTTTAAATGTAGATTTAATTATATTTTCACTTCAATTTCATATTATTATGTTAATTTTTGATTGAATCTTAATTACCCATGCTTTTCCTTTACACCATTCATGGCATTTGCATTCATGATATTGGATTATTATAGATATTATGAAGTAGGTTAAGCCCAATTATGTTCTAAGATATGATTTTGAAAAGATATTGGTCATGACAAGAATGTGATCACATACATGTCTATGATTTTGGCTCTTTCAGTATTTTGGGTGCTTGTTTTGGGTGCTTGCACCATTTCGTATATGAATAGGCTATTCCTATGGATGACTTTTTGACTAATAATTATGATTTTGACATTTGAGCCTAAGTATGAATTTTATGAACAAGTATTTCGTTTTTAAGACTAAGAAAGCATTGAAATGATTTGGAAAATGACTATTGCCTCTTTTGAAAGCGTGTATATATACACACACACACACACACACATATATATATATACACACACACTTATATGTGTTCTTGTGGGATGATGACTTAGTACCGATGGATTGAGGATTCACTCTCTTTCATTGAACTATGTGCCTAGCATAGGTTCCTCTCCGAAATGGGTATTGTTCCCATAAGGAAATTTGCCTCCCACATAGGTGTTGTTCCCGTAAGGAGAAGACATGGTATGATATGATGTGATATATTATATGTAAAAATCCTATCTGAAATGGGTGTTGTTCCTGTAAGGAAGGTTACTTTATATGAAATGGGTATTGTTCTCGTAAGGTGAAGTATGGTTTATCTTTGGCAAGTATACCACCTCTTTACCGATGAGGAAATTTCATTGGGATTCCAAGTAATAGCTCGCTTGGTCTTACTTATGTCGGTTGAGGTCACATCCCCACTATATATAAGCATCATTTGCACTTCATGAATCATGAATTTCATAGCATCTATTTATACTACATTCCTTGCTATATAGATCTTTTCCTATATTATGTGCCCTTGTTATCTAACGTTGTATGCAAGTTTTGGTAAGTTATGTAAATTGCACCTCACATACTTAGTATATTCAAACGTACTAACGCATACTTTTTCCTACATGATTTCACCATGTAGGGATCGAGGAGCCCATTAATCCACCGTACAACGTCTAACTTGGGTTTCAAGTTATACTTGTTGTGGTGGGTCCTATCTTCCAAGGACAAGCCACCACCTCTTCTACCTATGTCGTTCTTTTCCGCTTATTTACTTTGAGGGTGAGCTCGGGGTATGTCATGGCCCCTGACCTATCTTATGTGAAGGAATCATTAGACATCTTGTGTACTCTTTTCATTTTATGCTAAGTGTTGCATGGGATTCTTGATCATGGCTACTTTTGGTTAATGTTGTTATAAGATGATCTCATGTTATGTTGTGGAAAGATACGAAGTCTCGAATTTTTCTCATAGCGTGAGTCATACTTACCCGCCCCTTTTTCTTTATATGCTATGTGTTATGTGAATCCATATTAATCTGTTTCCCTATAGTATTCATAGTGTGATTCCTACTTTCCCGTCCCTTAGGACTATGTATTTACTATTTTTATATGCTTTTGAACTGATAATATGAATATGGATACTTTGAGGCTTGTTTGGGGAATCTTGGGTTCCCATTCGCCATGTCACTCCTGGACCCCAGGTCTGAATCGTGACAGTCTCCATGAGACTAATTGAGTTGATGAGTGCCTACATGAGGCTAATTTAATTTAGTTGATGAGTGCCTACATAAGGCTAATTGAAATGAGTAAGAGTATTATGAGCATTGAGTCTTAGGAGAAGTATCTAGAACTGAAATGGGTTAGAGTGAGCCCCACTTGAACTAATTAACTTTGTCACTAAACATAGGATGGGGATTGAGCCATTATGTCCCCGCTTGAGATAAAGTCCCTACAACAATAAGGACTGTACAGATTAGATCCCTCGTAGATCATATGGTTTAATTACTTGGCAAGTATGGAATGTCTATGGCAATATCAGCGGGATTGTTGTACAATCACTGGCTCATAAATGATTGTTGTTGGATAAGAGAAACTCCCAGAAAGTTCCCACCTTGAGTACTTTAAATCGAGTTGCATTGAATGGAGTTCCATTGAGTTGAGTTGAGTTAAGTCTGAGTTGATTGATGAGGTTTGATTTGTTGATGAGTCACTTGTCTACTCTTTATTCATGCTTTAGATAGACATTTGACATTCTGATTTAGTACTATTTGGAGTTGATGTTGTTTCTATATTATTCTACCTGTTTATGTTTCATTTAGCTATTTTACATCCAGTATATTTCATGTACTGATGTCCCCTTTTGGACTGTATCATTTTATGACGCAGAGGAAGGTATTAGGGATCGTCAATAGGCGCACCATTGTGGATCTGAGCATTTCAGCTGAGTTGGTGAGCCTCCTTTACTTTAGACGATTATTGCATTTATTTTCATCTTGCTATTATAGTTAGACTTTCAGTTAGCTTTATTTTATTTTGAGATAGCCATGGGTCTGTCATTGGCACCACTTGATAGTGATAGATGCTTCATAGACTATAGTTAGAGTATTGATATTGAGACTTATTGAGCTTGTTTCCTTCTACTAGCCTTTTTATCTAATTGATATTATTTTGATACTGGATTGCTCATTGCTATCTTTAGACTTCCGCTTATTTTACAGAGTTTATTGATTAAATGGATGTGATGAGGCCAAGTGGTTCGCTTGGGGACTAGCAATATTCTCTGGGTGTTGGTCATGTCTAGGTTACCCTCCCAGGGCGTGACACTAAGGTAATTTCTAAAAAGTTTCAGAGTATGTGGAACAAGGTGAAAAGCTGGACATGTTCTCATTTAAGATTCTAGAACCACTACAGAAAGAATATGTTAAACAACATCGACCATCACCTTCAGAAGATATAAATCGTGTTTATGATGGTATGGATTTGTGTAGGATATGCTTAACTTAGATTTGTGATCCAGTTGCTTGAGCTTCCTACATTTAGCCTCAAAGTTCTCATCCTAAGAAAATAATATCTATTATTGTGATAGTTGATCCTATCTCATGGGCTCCTCCGAGTGGGCATACAAGTTTGCATAGTGGACCAATGCCATTTGAACCTTTTGTTGCGGCCCCGCTACATGTACCAAATAGTAACTCTATGAAGAAACCCATACTAATGGGTGAGTGTGATGCAGTTATCAAGTGAATATTTGACAATTTCCATCTTCTTTGTATTGGGGCTTATGCTCTTTTCTCTATACTCATATCTAGGATAACCAAGCCAAATAAATATTTTTTGATGACTATATTTGAGGTTTCTTGTTTTTATTGGTTTACAGTAGGAGTTATGAATAGAATATAAGTGAAGTTTAGTTGAAAGTGTTGCTCAAAGATAGAAAGAATGTCTTGTTTGGTCGAAATATAGTAATTTTTTCATATTACTAAAGTGTATGTTGGTATATTTTTTTCTGTTCCAATGAAATAAATATTGATAACTATATTGATTATTTATAGAATGTTCTTCATTACAGCCATCTATTTCTTTGACATATCATTTTTTTGTGCAAAAATTGCTTCAGTAACTAAATTAACCTACAAGCTATTTATCTAAACCATCCACCATATATTTGATTGGAATTACAATTAAGCAAATGCATACAACATAAAAGCACCATTGTACATGCATGCACAACTTCAAGAGTTCTTTCAGATTTATTATCATATAATATGTGATATTTAGCGTAGCCATATTTACTATCATTCAATATGTGTATTCTCCCTTCTTCTAAATATTATTTTCTTTTGAATAAGGAAATCATTGGGATGCAAGATATTATGAGTCAATCTATACATGCCAATAATTAGTAATTGCAAATTCTATCAAAGTACTGTATATCATCACATAAAATATTTTAGGATAATATAATTAGTAAGATGTGATGTATCTTCATGTTTTAGAGTAACATTAACAAAATATATGATGATTATGGAAATTCTACTATAATTCACAAGATTGAAATGATTTCTCTCTCTTGAACCTCATTTTTATTATGCTTGAGTTTTGCCTTCCAATATTTGAGGTGTTTAGGTCAGATCTTATGAATGTGTACCACGTCAACAAGTTAAGATTATATTAGGGTAAGGTACGATTATGTTGGTACTAAGGCGGTTTCTAAAAAGTTTCACTTTCTCTAATGGTTATTCTCTTTTTGAGAAGAAAGAGGTGTATTTTCTTGGAATCAACTCAATTCTGGCTCCAATTCAGTAGGAGTAAGGTTAAGACCAGTACCATGAGGAAGCAATTGCAATTGCATAGAAAAAAGGAATCACTATTTCTCTATTCATTAGGGAGACAAATGTGATTTACTCGGCCTAAACAATTGTGCTCTACTTTTCTTGTTGGGTTACTTAAATTGCAAAATAGGAATTAAAGAGATTTTGACATGAAATAGCTGGTTTTTGACTAGTAGGTAAAGTTATCTAGTGACTATTGAATTTTACATGATAAATATTTTTGCCGCATGAATCTAGGGAAGAAAGACTAGTCAAGAAAGAATTTGAGGAGATAACAATAAAAACATATTCTCTTGAGCAATGCGTGATATGATTTTGATTTCATTTTTATATATCTCTACAACTTATTTAATCTGATTTCCTTTTTCATACCTGCCCATGGCCATTTGCATGTTGGTGTTGTGCTTTGAGCCCCTTTGAGCATCTGCTTGTTGTTTGTTTTTGTACGAGATTCAGGAGGAGATTATACAAATGGTAATGAAAATGAGCCTGCTGATTTAGGAGATACACCACCCCATAGTGCAATATTTGTGTTTGGAGGAGATTGATGACTGAGATTTCTTAGTAACACCTTGTTTTAACATTGTTCCTTCCATCAATTTGGTAGATTACAATGCTCTTACTATTTGATGTGGTGTTGTAAGGATCATATTATTTGAATAAAAAAGGAGAACACAACGGGGAACGGAAAAAAAGGAACAGAAAATAAGATGCGAAATTTGAGAAATAAATGCCCAAATCACAAAAGTAATTACTAAAACTCCTAATTAATTGTAGTACACCTAATTAGTTGATTCGAGCTAATCATACTTTCTAGACAATTAGTTCTAAAACATAGATGGAAGTGATCTAGACCCCATGTTGAGCAATTATAGACTATATAATGCGTATATAAGATTAATATCCTTCGATTACTCGAATAAGAATGATAAATATTAAGCAAAGAATATAAATTTACCTCCTAAAAGAATTTTTGTTGTAAGCTTATAAGATAAATCATAAGTAATGTACTTGACTTTTTAAAAAAGAAACAAGAGGTGTGTCAAATTGAAAATCTAATGGACTCCATCACATTCAATAACAATTCAACATATGACATTATCTGTAATTTGCCAGAAAATAATGTGCTTTATTTGGGATTGTTGAAGTGGTCCATAGAAGATACCATAAGGACCTTCTTAGTTACAGAAAATAATATGAAATACGTGTAGATAGGTAGCGTTTAGCCCACTTTTAGTCCCAATTCTAAAGCTCTTCTTCCATGATGTTGACACCCAATTTTTACCCTCCACGGCGTCAAATTACTTATGGAGCTTTATTTTATTTTAAACAATTTTTAAGCAATTTTTTTTTAAAAAAAATTTAAGACGGGCACGTGTCTTACACGCGCCCCCAATACCCCTTTACCCACTCCTCTTCTTCTTTCTTTCCCCAACCCTCGTTCTTTCCCCATGGCCCCGCCCCTTCTTCGTTCTTCTTCTCCAATGCAACCCAAACACCTCCCTTTCTTCTTCTCCCTTTCCCCAGACCCCGTTCCCCGCATTTCCCCTTCCCCAAACTCTTTCCCTTTCCTAGAAACCCTTTTTCCCCTTCCCCGCGAGATTTTTCCCCTTCCCCGTGTACCCCTATTTTCCTTCAAAATTGGTCCATTGCATTAATGGAGGAGGAGCTATTTGAAGCTCCTCTTCTTCATTTTCATGGGCGGGGGGGGGGGGGGACAAAAAGATGGAAAAACCCTAG